>RJWM01005648.1:0-90452 GCA_004363535.1 Dasyprocta punctata
GCAAACGGGTTTCCCTCAACTCTCCCCGAGACAGCGCTGCGTAGCCGGGGCAAGGTGAAGGTACTTAATTGTGCTTTTCCTCACAGCTCCCCGTGAAAAATACTTTTCTGCTTGGAACAGAGATGGTAGAACTGGGCAGTCTTCCAATAAAAGAAAGACCATGAGTTTCCAGTTGGTTCTCATACTTGTTTGCCTTTCTGTCTATGTGTGTGTGCACACGCGTAAGAGATGGTGTTCCTGTGTTGAAATTTACAGTGGATTTTTTTTCTGTCTGTTGATACAATATAATGTTCACTAGTCTTAGTACCAGCTGCTTGTTTGTTTTTAGTTCTGATTAAGGTTAGACTCTGGAAAAAAGGGGGGGAAATGTGAAATATGTTGAGTTTACCTGGTTTGTGGTGTTCTTGGATGAATGTGGCAGACTCAGAACCATGGATCCTGAATAAAAATGCCTGTAAATGTAGCTTTTGATTTTATGCATTATTGCTTCTGAGAAAACCAATGGATTGAAGTACTAAATGACCAAATACTGCAAAGTTGAGCCCATGTGGCACAAGTAACTTTAAATGTTTTATTATTTACCAGAAAGTGTGCAACAGCTTTGATTAAAGATGACCTCCTTGTTCACTCAAGAAATTCGCCTTTTTAAAAGACATGAAAAAATGTAAGTTTCTAAGAAGGATAACCTCTCACAGAGAAGTTGTGCTGGTTTCATTGCTAAAACATATGTACTGAGAACAGAAAAATCTGAAAGTTTGTTATTTTAGGTTTCCAATGCTTGAGATTTTCACAGAGGGATTTTCAGTGTTTCTTAAGAATAACCAAGCAACCAAAAAAAAGAATAACCAAGATTGAAAGGTATAAATATGTCCTATGTCACCTCCCATTTTGTTACTAATTGCTAGATAAATTCATCTTTCCTCTCACACTTCCAGGTCCCCTATTGGTATTTAATGGACTTCTCTAAATCTCTTATCTGTCACTAGCATCATGTTGATGGGTATGTGACATATACAGTCACAGATCCCCACACCTGGTTTAAAACTCTAATGCCAGAGTCTTCAGTCACTTTGTCCCAGGTACTGAAAATAGTGTAGCCAGTCATGTTCATACATTTAATAATTTAATATTGGTCCTCTTCCTCTGTGTGGGCTTTCTGGCTTTGCTTTTCTTTAATTAATTACCGGACACTTCTTGTTGGCCTTCTAAAATATTTTTCTTACCAAAAAAAAAAAGAACACTCAAAGACCCCAGGTTTTAGTTGTACTTATCAGATAATCTATATGAAACAGTGTTTCTTCAAAACATTCACAACTGTCAGGGAAATAGTTAAACTTATGTCTGATATTGGTATGTTTTTCATCATTTCAGAGAATCCATAAATGTGTAAAACAAGGATATGACCAGCGAGACACTTTTGAAGTGTATTATATATCCTAAAGTAGTTTGAAATTCACTTATAACTTTTTGCATCTCTCTTCAGCTACTGTTTTACCTTCTTGTGAGCATGTACAGCATATATACACATTGCCTCTCACTCATATATCAAACCATCATCTTTCTCTTGGAAAAAGAGGAAAAAATATTTTTATTGCTTCTTCAAACATATGGAAGTTTAGCACAATTCTAAATGTGTAACATGAGATTCAGGGGTACTGAAGTGTTAAGCAGAAGGTTTCATATAGCAAGTTATATCAATGTATGTGTGTGGGGAGGTATATATAACTATGTGTACAAGGAGATATGTATTACAGTTTGCATTTTCACCAAAAATTAAAACATATCTTCAACGTTTTAAAATAATTTCCAAAGACAGAGGCTAAAAAACAGAACTATGTACTTATGGCACATATGAAAATGTTAATGAAAATAAATTAATTTTACCCAGATTGACTTAAGATAGCGATGGCAAACATTTTAGAAAGGAGTCCCCAAACTGACACCAAAACCCAATTATTTATCATAAAGTGCCGGTATTACTGCACATTGAGGTTTCAGTTTAGAAAAAAAGACTCATACATTAACATCTTTTGTTTTAAAAGAAAAACACAATAGCACATGTGCCGTAGGTTTGCCCCCACTGATTTAAGACTTACTGAGCTACTTAAGTTTTTCATTGTCTTATTAGTTGACATAATAATTAACTTTCAAAACAGCTTAAGTGAGAAGCAATAAAGAAATGAATTTTGTATATTGGTCAGGCAATACAATGTTTGCTTTTAACATTTTTTCACTTTAATCTCTACTTTTTTCTAGAGTATCACAAAGATTAATGTTACTTCAACAAATGGAGAATAAATTTGGAAATCAAAACACAGAAAAGGCATCTCAGCTGCTTGCAGCTGAGACAGCTTTCAAAAGGAATCTTAACCTTTTAAAGGTAAGTTTCCATGGCTTATGTATCAAGATTTTACCCACCTTTTCAAAAATGTATTACATGATTTTAACTGATATGGTCTTTGTTTGGAGTATTAAGTAGAATTAATGAGACAGTATCTTTTTTTTTTTTTTCCAATACTGGGGATTGAACCCATGGCCTTCACACAGAGGTACATCCCCATCCCTTAATTTGTAGATTATTTTGAGACAAAATCTTACTAAATCACTGAGTTGCCCAGGTTAGGCTCAAACTTATAATCCTCCTGCCTCAGCCTCTTAAAGTGCTGGGATTATCGGCATGCACCACCATCACAGGCAACATCCTATTTTTAAACCCATATTAGTTAAATAGCACTTAACCATATTCTCATTTTAAGTGGAAAAAAAATGAAGTTTGCATATGCTAAATATATTCAATCAACTAGAAAATCGATGACTACAGAAGAAACATTAAGGTAATTTTTGTGTAAGAAGTAAAAATAGAAGATGTACATTCCCACTTTCCATCTTTTATTTGAAGGGAGAGCCTGAAAGACCTTAAAGTGCCTATAATATGTTTAAATCCCACTCAAAACTATTAAGCATTAGAAAAACAAGAACAATTTGATTTTTCCCTACTGGAGCCACAGTCAACACGCAGAATTCCTATCTATGATAACAGATTTCCCAGATCCCTTTGAATGGTTATAGAGTAGGTGGTCAAAGTCTATGATTACGCAGGCCCTCACCATTTGGCCAATGTGCCCATTTGGAGTAAAATCATATGTGTAACATTTTTGGCTGCTTGCTATACTTTGCTTCTTCCAGAATTGTGTGGCTTCATCCATAATTAAAACCCTAAAGTTTGCTTCCATTCAAGCTTCCAAGAGATCCTATGACTAAAACATTTGGTAGTAAGACTATATTATTTAAGTTATAAAGAAGTGTTTTCAGTTTTTTATTGTTAAATATTTTCATCGATAGGCATGATACAGTTATCTTCTATCCTCACTAGAGGATAAAGGAAGAGGAAAATTCAGTTATCTTCTCAGCTTCTGGCAGTTTGATCCACAGTAATTTAAGTCACAGCCATAGTGCTACCAAAGCATTCTATATTGCCATATGTCTTACTTGCCCAATGGTGTTAGCAATATTTATTTTTAAATGGAAATATATAGGATACTTTGGAATTTGCTGTGAAAAGTTAGAAAAACTAAATTAGAAGGCTTGATTGCTACCTGCCTGCAGCACATGATGTAGTGTTTGATTTTCAGGTGTTTTCCTTTTAATGAGTGTTTAATGAATGCCCAAAAGCTGAAAGTGGAGACAACAAAGTAAGTACTACATAAATCAGAGTTCTTGATCTGAAGGCATTTATAGGTTTAGTTGACATTAGATTATAATTTCTCTGATACAAGAACTCTGAAACTTGATGTCAAACATTAAATTGCATGGAATAGATTTGAAACTATAAGGAATAAAAGTAAAAAGCTGTTTAAAAGCGCATATTCTAAGAGGTCTCACAGAAGAAGCTAAGCTTCCACTATGTTTCAGTAGGCACAAGGCCAAATATTCTATTACATTCTTAAAAAATAGTGCTAAGACCAGAAAACTGAATGGCCCTATTACATTCATGGAACTGTGAGCTATTTAGTTTGGAAACAAGGTTGGATATAGGTTGTAAGACTAAAGAATTTGATACTTGGTATGTAGAGCTAATATAGTAGTAAAAATAAGTAAAAGAAAAATACACTTATATAAGAAATATGAGTAGGTGTTTAAGAAAGATTCATTTAGTGTTTAGATGCAAAGTGTTTTCAAGAATGGAGAAACTGCCAGGTGTGGTGGTGCACATCTGTAATCTTATCACTTGGGAGGCTGAGGCAGAAAGATCAACGTGAGTTCGAGGCCACCCTGGACTACATAATGAATTCAAGGCCAGCCTGAACTACATAGCAAGACCTAGTCTCAAAAACCCAAGAATGAAGAAACTGGAGTTCAAAGGGGTAATTTAGAAATTGCCATACAGAGACAGTCCCCAACTTAGGATAATTCACCGTACAGCCTTTTGAGTTTATAATGCTCCAAAAGAGATATGCATTCAGTAGATCCATATTTGCAAGTGTGATGTTTCCCAGGCTAACAGTATCCTGTTAGTGACTCTCTTGTGATGCTGGGCTGTGGCAGCAAGCAGCCGCTCCCAGTCAGCCCTGCCACTACAGAGAAAACAGCTGTACTTTACATGTGTGTTGGTGCTGAGCTAGGGTGTTGAATAGGTTAGGTGTAGTTAGGCATTTTGACGTAATATTTTCTAATTTCGATGTATTTATGGAATGTAACCTCATCATAAGTCAAGGAACATCTGTGTATAAGGAAGATAATTAATCTGTTTTTATAGTTTTGAGAAATTTCAGTTTGATATAGTAATTTCCCTGATTATCAAAGTAATATATTCTCACCATAAAAAAATTAAAAGAGAAAAATCCAAAATCATATTTCTGGAGTACATTTTTGTGTATTTCGTTTTAGTCCTTTTATAACTTTATAGAGCACCTATTATATGACAGATATAGTCCTTATTGCTAGAAGTGGTCTCTTCCCTGTCTTTTTGTTTTACTTTTCATGAATGATTATATATGCAATGTTTCATTCTACTTTTTCTCATTTTTTAAACTTTGGAAATATTGCTAGTGGCTCTACTGTGGCTATCATTATGGAAGTAAGATATGTAGGACTTGACTGCAGAATTTTGAACTGGGTGGGGAGTGCTGGATATTGGACTTAGGGCCTCCCACATGCTAAACATACTTTCTACCACTGAGCTATACTTCTAGCTCCAAGAAGAGGCTTTAAATGGCATCCATATATTAGATCTAAAGGTTTAAATTTTTTAGCATTAAGACCTTTTATCAACGGTAGCCGGGCGTGGTGGCGCACGCCTTTAATCCCAGCACTCGGGAGGCTGAGGTAGGCGGAGCATTGTGAGTTCGAGGCCGGCTTGGGCTACAATGCGAGCGCAAGGCCGGCCTGAGCTACACAGTGCGACCCTGCCTCAAAAAACCAGGGCTGGGAGTTTGGCTCAGTGGCTTACACGCCTGTCAGGCAGGCGCGAGGTTGTGAGTTCAAACCCCCGTGCCACAAAAAAGACCTTTTATCAACGGTAGATAAAAATGGACTTGGTTTGGTCTAAAACCCTACCCATTCAGCCTTTCCTTGCTCCAAGAACTTTGAAAAACAGTAATCTGGGCTAATTATTTAAACATAAGGAGACCACAAAGTAACCAGTCCTAATACCTGTGGTCAAGAATAGGTTGTTACATCTAGGATAGGTACTTCAGAACTACTGCTCACAGTTTATAAAATTAGTTCCATTAAAACTTACAGTACAATAACAGTAACAAAATAAGGATCCGTTTTTGTTTTGTTTTGTTTTACTAGCCATTTTTTGATTTGTTTAGACCTTTTGTTTTTTTTGGATTTTTTGTTATTGTTGTTGGTACCAGAAATCGAATTCACCACCCCATGTTTGCCAGGCAGGCA
The DNA here is from genome assembly GCA_004363535.1 of Dasyprocta punctata. Taxonomy (NCBI): domain Eukaryota; kingdom Metazoa; phylum Chordata; class Mammalia; order Rodentia; family Dasyproctidae; genus Dasyprocta; species Dasyprocta punctata. The sequence continues at coordinate 5,899 of RJWM01005648.1, forward strand.
CTGTGCTGCTAAGCTATGACTCTGGCTGTTTAGACCTTCTAAATACTATAATAAACATTAAAAGCTTTAACTTTTTAAAAAGTAAAATAGCAGTATATTATTTGATTATATCTTTATAAGACCAAATGTTGAGTTGAATCTCATGTATGTAACTGGAAAATACAAAAGATCATATTCACATTAGCAATAAAATTCTAAGATATTTGGAAAGCTCTTAAGATTTATTTATGATAGTATAAAGATATTTATTACATTGAAATGTGAGATGTAAAAGAAAATTTAAAAGGAGACATGCCTTAAACCTGAACACAGAGACTATTGTTTTTCTAAAATCACTTATCCCTAGGTTACATATACATTTTTTTAAATCTCAACAGAATTTTCATAGAAAGTAATAAAATTTATGTAAATTCATATGAAAAATAAGGGCCGGGAGTTTGGCTCAGTGGCTTAAGCAACTGTCTGGCAGGCTTGAGGTTTTGAGTTTGAGCCCCGGTACTGCAAAAAAAAGGCAAAAAAAAAAAAACCAAAACATTTCTACATGTGAAAAATAGACAAGTAAAAGTAACAAGTATTTTCTTTTTCTTTTACTTTTTTTTTTCTCTGAGCTACTTCCCCAACCCATTTTATTTTTTATTTTGGAAACAGGGTCTTAAGTGCTCTGTGTTGTTCAGGCTGGGTGCAAACTTGCAGTCCTCCTGCCTCAGCCTCCCAGAGTGTTAGGATTGTAGGCTTACTACCACCATGCCTAAGTCAAAGAAGTTTTTGAGAAAAGGAGTAATAAGGAAGTGGCTAATCCTATCAAATATTTGACTATATTAATAAACAAATGGCTATAAATATAAGTAGGGAAGAAACTTCATAATCAGGCTTCAGTCAAGAAATGTCCTAAAGGATAGTGAACTGGCTGAGGATGTAGCTTAGGAAGATAGTAGTTTCCCAGCATGCATGAGACCCTAGGTTTGCCCTCCATCTCAGCACCGCTCAAAAAACAAGTTGAATGCTTTTTTTCCAATTAGTATTAAATGCAATTTTTCTGCCTTTAAAAGACACAAACATAATTTACGTGGGTTTGATGTAGAAGGAATTTTCTTTCTATAAATATTTCTACAACATAAATAGTGATCTTTCTCCCCCCCTTACCTCCCAGAAAGCTTTGTTTTGCCCAAAAAGGCAGTTCTGTGATAACATCATCTTATGGAGAAAACAGACAAGTACTCCAGGCAGAGAAAGAATAGCGAACTGCTACCCTCTGAGAAGTGATAGGGACACCTTTGTGAGGCCGGCGACGGTTCAGGAGCCTTAAACTGCCACCCAGCTCAGCCAGGGACGCTCGAGTTCCACTAGCTGCTCTTCACAAAGACAAGAGAGACAGATGAAATGTACTTAATATTATGTGAAATGTGATGCTTAATTAGGCACAAATTATTTCAAATGTTTGCTATAGAAACCCTCCTCACTGAGCATTCACAGTTCCATGTGTATTTTACACTTAAGTATATCTTAACTCAGACTTGCTGTATTTTGAATAATTCGTAGCCACAGAAGTGAATGCTTAGGGCAGTGATGGCGAATCTTTTAAAGATGAGTGCCCAAACTGCAACCCCAAACCCACTTATTTATTGCAAAGTGCTGACACTTCAATTAAACCTGAATACTGAGATTTTAGTTTAGAAAACACAACTCGTACATTAACATCTTCTGTTTTAAAAGAAAAACAGCTAATTCGCGTGCCATAGGTTCACCACCACTGGCTAGGGTATTAACAATATAGATGTAGAGGACCCCATCAGATTCAGATTCAGTATTTTAGGGAAGAACAGTTCCATGAGTAGAGGCCTCTCCTGGAACATGGACAACCATTGATGATAATTGCTTAGATATACTCAGTAGAGGTGGCAAAAAGTTACATTCAAATTGTTTTCATTCTCAATTAGTGACTGATATATGAAGAAAATCTTCCCCTCATCAATTACGTGGTTATTCTGAACTGTAGTCCTCAAGTTAAAAGGTAGGCTGAATACTTGATTATTTCCTTATATTGACTTGTTATTTTGGTTGGTTGGGTTGGTTGGTTGACTTCATTTTTATTTTTCTTCTGTGCTGGGGATAGAACTCAGAGTCTCACACATAGTAGGTAAGTTCTCTGCCACGGAGCTACACCCCTGACTCTATAGCAGTGGTGGGGAACCTATGGCATGTGTGTATTATGCTTTTCTTTTGAGACAAAAGATGTTAATGTGTGAGTTGTTTTTTTCTAAACTAAAACCTCAGCATTCAGGTTTAATTACACTGTTGCATTTTGCAGTAAGTAAGTGGGTTTTGGGCACTTGTCTCTAAAAGCTTCACTATCACTGCCCTGTAGTTTTTAAAGTAATAGGTTGATTCTATTTTTATCAAGTGGAAGCTTCTTCAAGTTAGTCCTGAATGTCTTTGACATGATCCTAACAGTCTTTCATAGTTTCTTTTCTTTTTAATATGATGAGTTCTTCAAAGCTCATTGGGTACATTTGCTGTCCAGACTTAGAATTGGTCATTTCTTTCTTTCCTTTCTTTCATCAGGAAATATATTTAGAGCTCTGGGCACTTAGAACTATTTATTGCCATCTTTTTTTTAGGCTAAAATGTAAGTTCCTCTTAGTACTTTCAGTTTCGTTATAGGATTGGAAAGTTCTTCACTTAAAAGCATTGATCTTGTATGTGTAACTTCTACCAATAATATCAGTTCCCAAAGGATTGTCCAACACCACCCTAAATGTATAGAGTAATTCCACCTTACCAGTGGGAGATACGTTCCAAGACAAGACCCCAGTAAAGACCTAAAACTGTAGATAATACCAAATCCTATTTACACTTACTTATTTATATACATATAAACCTATACTAAAGCATGATAATTTTGTGACAATAACTCATAGGATAGAACAATGATAACAATATATTGTAATAAAAACTGAATGTGTCTTTCTCTGAAAGTGTTTTATTGTCCCATACTCATGCTCATGCTGTGAGATGATACAATGTGTGTATAGTGAGATGAAGTGAGGGAAGTGATATAGACATTGTGACATACTAACAGATTATAACACAAGGATAATTTGAATGCGTATAGTACTGTGACTATCTGATAGCCAACAATTAAAAGACTAATGGACAGGTAGTGCAGACACTGGATACAGGAAACAAAAGATGAACCATATCCGAGGCAGGACAGAGTGAGAGGTCACAAGATTTCATTATGCTACTCAGAATAGCAAGCAAATTTAGGAATTGTTTTTTTCTAGATTTTTGTTCCTCTCATTCTCTCCTCCCTCCACCATCTTTTTGGTGCTAGGGATTGAACAGAGGGCCTTGCACACGTTGGGCACATGCTCTACATCCTCAACCCTAGGATTTTTCTACTTAACTATTTTTAGGCCACAGTTAACCATGTGTAACAGGCTTCAAAAAAGAAAACTACAGTTTATGGGGAACTGTTGTACTTTATTCTGTGATACAGACATCACTCCCATCACCAGTGTGATTATTGGAACTGGTTTTTTAGTAAGATACCTTTATAGCTTTTTTTCTTTTAGGCTATATCTCACTAGGAATGTTCAGTAAGTACTGTGTTCTAAGACCTCTTCGTGGCTATGCCTCCAGCTAATAGATTTCTATCATTTGCTTTTCAATTGCTTTTTAATTCATTCTATCACTGCACAAAATTTTAAATGGTATAATGGCAAATCTATAAAACAGAATAACAAGACATAATTAGGTAAATTTAGCCTTTCTTCCTCTGCTCTTTTTCCTTTTCCCTCCTCTAAACTTGAGGGGGGTATTTTGTTTGGTTGTTTTCAGTTTTTTATCACACACAGGAAACTGACATCTACTTACTTATTCACTTACTGAATGTCTAAGAGTCTGGTATATTCCTTAAACTTTGTTAGATCCTTGAATGCATAAAGGTTATATTAGACCTTCTAGTATGTGTCTGGTGATTAAAGGGAAGGTCCTTGTATGGAAGGATAAGGATATAACTTTTTATAGAATGCTGGGATCAAATTGCAGAGATGTTTGTTTTTATCAGTCAGGCTAAGCAATTCATACTTTTATCCTCTGTGTACTGAGTATCAACTTCTTTTAATCTGGAGAAGAACATATTTAAAGTAGTTCTTTCAATCAACTGGTCAATCCCGTGAAAGATATGAACTGAAGTACAACGAGATACATTCTTGGCATGAGTCAGAATAATCATTCCTTAAGTCCTTACTGAACGAATATAGTTATAAGGTAGTAGCCCTGAAAATGCAAAGGAAATGCTAGAACAGGTGTCCTAAAGGAACAATCTAGAAACCTTTGAAACTTTAACTGACAGGGAATAAAAAGTTGAAGAAAGAAGATACAGCATAGGTATCTGGGTGAATAGAATTCTTACCATGATTTACTTAGTCCGTCCAACAGGAAGCAGATGAGCCTCGTTTTATTAGATTGAGAGATAAGGGTTAGGAAGAAAGGTTAGTTATCCCTCTATAGTAATAATTAAAACTAGGTAAGAGATAAAGTAAAAATATAAAGGAGATAAAGTAAAAATATAAAAACAGATGTCACAGATCTTAACAAAACCCACACTTGGAAAGCAAAATGAGCTAACTGAAGAGAAGAACAGAAGAGGCCCCACACCAAACATCAAAGAAGTGACAGCACTGATGCTAAGGAAGAAGCTTTTCAGATATGTGGTAATCTTGGGGCAAAGCGTTACAGAAATGACAGTCAAGTGCGTCACTATCAGACTGCTTCACCAAGCCACATGTCCCTGCCTATATCTGCTGCTTTTGTTGGCAAATCTGCGCTTCTATAAGGGACATTATTCAATATCTTTGTATTTTCCAGTTAAGAAAAACGGGATGTTTTCTTCAGTGCTTGTGACACCTAGATCTGCCACTAACAATAACTGTGACTATTTTTAGAGTATTAGGTTAATTGAAGGTATAATTATTCTCTTCTCATTGTCTTTATGTGATTTTTGGAAGCAAAAACTAATTCTTCCAGGACCTTGTAAAATCAAGGTAATTACAGAAAAATTAGGCTTCTGTGTCTTGCGGCATTGGCATCAAATGCTCTTTAGCATGTGTCTTAGCTGTAAACTTCTGGTATGGGATAGACATGCTAAATAGATCCATTTTTTATCCCTAAATTGACATGTTCTTTTTCTTCAAATCACCTTCCTCCAGACAGCAGGTGCATTAATGGTTGTGCAACTTTGGGGAGTCCCTTTAGGGAATTTCCTGTTTTTCCCTTTTACATTTCACACCCATTCCTTGCTCCTGCCGCTACCATCTGCTGTCTTTTTTCTCCTGTTCAGCACTGGCTTCTTCACACCCCACTCCCACGCCCTTTTCCATCTCTCTCCGTCTGTCCAACAGCCCTCTACTTAGATTGCTCCAATGTGTGTATATGGATCAAGAGAACTTTCTCTTTTCTGTCAATTCACTAAGCTCAGAGGAGAAACAAAATTTACATAGCATTGAGCCACGCACCCTATGAACTTGATGAAACATAATAAATGGGCAAAAGACAACATAGGTACTGATTTGGGAGGCATTTCTTAAATGGGACTCAAATGTTTGTGTAACAATTTATACAATCCTACATTTCTGGGCATGTGCCATATATGTTTCAAGGTAAAAAATTATATCTTAAGCTTATGGTGTTTTTACAACCATAAGAGAAAATAGATGCATCTATAAAAGGAACTACGAATTAAAATATGGTGATTGAATACATTGGCTGAATGATATTACCCAGCAATAAAACTTACCATTAAAAATAACTTAGAAATTTAGTCCTAAAAATTTAGTTTAGTGAAAAGATTCCTGTCATAGAATACTTCTTTTAAATAAGTATAAAATTTAAAGGTAGAATGTTGAATAGATGTGTGCCATCAGTATACCATTCGCATCACTTGGAGAGACTAGAACTCTTCACTTTAGCGTTAGCTTTGTGGGACTGAGTACCTGCATGTTTTTACATCTGAATACAGTACTTGATTTCATCCATCCGGTTGTTTTGAAGTAATTTTATTTATTTATTTATTTATTTTAAGAGAAAATGGACGTAGAAGAGAGAAATAAAAAGTGAAAAAGACAAACAACAAGAACAAATCCGATACGATAACATTATAGGTTTACACAATGAGATGGTTGAAATTTGACAGCAGTTGCAATATTGCATATCATTACCTTCAAAAGGGTTGTTCAGATTAAAGGATATAGACATGTAAAATTGATCTAATCATGAGTATTAACTGTTCTTTTTCAATAGCTAATGTATTTAGTAACAGTCATTTCAACTGTCCTGTGTATACCTATTTATAAATTTATGTCTTTTTCCTTTTCCCTTCCTTCGTTCCTCCTTTTCCCTTAGAATACCTCTTGTCGTCATTAAAATAACTGCCCATATCGTCAGGCCTAGTATAATCAAACAAAATAGTTCAGAATAAAACCAATAAAGAATAAAAGAATGGTCACAGAAAAGAGAAACAAAAAACTAAAGGGACCAACAAACAACATATCCGATACTGTAACATTATAGGTTTGCAATATGAGCTGATTGGAATTTTACAGTGGTTGTAACATTGTATATCATTACCTTCAAGGGGGTTGCTCAGATTGACAGATACAGACATGTAAAATTGATCTAATCATATGAGTATCAACTGTTCTCTCTCACCAGTAGAAGTAATTTTAAAGATGGAATAATGCTCTGAGCATCTTTAAATGAGGCTCTTTTTGCAGGAATTCTGGCATTTGCCAACAATTCGAAGTGAAGAGGCAGAACATGAAAGTACCAGCACCTTTCTATTTTAAAGTAAGGCACCTACTTCAATAGAAGTGGATTAATTGAGCTATAGTCAGTTCTCCTACCTTAGTGTCCTTCCATCATTTCAAACTAAGTATGGAAAAGAGCTGAGGTGAAAGATTTGGGACACACATACTGGTAGTACAGGTGTCATTTACAATCTATAAATACACTTTGATTTCAAAATGTTCATATCTGTTGCAGGATATAGAAGCAGCTGAAAAGTCTCTGCAGAGCAAGCTTCGCCCACATCCACCACCTGAGGTGGTTTCTCTGGAGGTGAGACTCTTAAGGAGCAAATGTAACTAAATAGACCCTAACCTGTTAGTGGCACACTGTGATTTAAATACTGGTCATGTGTCTGTTTCCCAGATTTACTTAGTAAAATAAACAAGATGTGTTTGATTTATCTTGATTGCTTTTTCTTTTGTGGTTCTGGAAATGGAACCCAGGAGTGCTGAGCTACATTCTCAACCCATTTAAATTTTAGTAGTGTCTCCCCTAAGTTGCTGGGCTAGGCTCACACTTTGCAAGCCTCCTACGTCACACTTTCATGTACCTAGGATTACTGTGCCCAGCTCTGACTGGTCTTCTTATATGTCCACAGGTACCATATCTTATATAGAGCAGGTAACTAGTATCTTGAAAAAAAATTTTATCTAGTAATAATTTTATGATGTTATTTTTCCCCTTGTTACACAATAGCTATCTTTTTAAACATAACAGTGTACTTAAGTCTTAGGGTGACAGCGTGCCCAAAGTGTTTTTCCTCTTATAACTGTTAGAATAGCCCTCAGTCCCTTCACAAAATGTAACCAGTTATTTAAATGCATATTATCAAACAATATAGTGTGGCTTTTGTCTGTTTCATTTAGCTGAGTTCTAGAACAGATTAGGTTACTGGTTGGCAAAAATAAACCATATTCGGTATGTGTGACTGATGAATGAGAATTTACTACATACAGAATAGTTTTTTTATATTTTAATGACCTTTTTTTAAATACAGTTTTGCTTCATGACCTGCTGTGTATATGAGTAGACTCAAAACTCAAGACTGGGAAATTGCCCCTCAGTTTTCTGCGTCACCTAGGGCAGTAACAGAAGGCGGTGATTGAGGACAGTTGTGGCTTGCTTGTGTCATCATCTTTGTTCAGGTCTCCAGCACCTTCCTCTGTCATGTAGAGGGCCATACAGTGGGAGCTAGTCCAGCTGCGAATAGCAGGGAAACTCCCAGCCAGGTCACCACAGTATTTTTCTTAACTAGTCTTGCATAGCAGGGTGACCTGTATTTTAAGTAGGTTAGGTTGTATCTCAGACCACATGCATAGGTGTGCAGACATTTAGAATCCTTCACCATTTCAACTGTCCAGTGCTGTACTTTTTTTAAGACAAGGTGTCATGCTGTAGTTCAGGCTGACCTTAAATTCACTATGTAGCCCAGGCTGGCCTTGAACTTGCAGCAGTCCACGTGCTGGGATTATAGGCAAGTGCCACCATACCTGGCTTGCCTACCTTTTAAATGCCCAGGGAATAATTATGTGTTCTTTATGTTGAATTCCCCAAATGATATTGATAGTGTTGGTCTAGTGTAAAATGCTCTCCTGTGACACAAGAATTTCGGCAATATAATTCTCTTTGACCACCTTAGGACAGTCACTCAAGAACTCATTAAAGCTCCTACCTAAGCCATGGTGTCACTGCATGAAATTTATAGTTTGCAGATCCCTAGAGTCAGATCAGTAGTAAGACATTCCAAGCTGTTTCTATTAAAAGTGTTTATATTATACTGGTATTTTCTTATCACACAAAGAAATTTGAGAAAAGTGAGTTTGTTCGATCAAGTTTTATTTTTGAGTGGTTTTTTTGAGACAGAGTCTCACTATGTAGTTCAGACTAGTCTAGAACTTAATGTGTAGCCCAGGCTGGCTTTAAACTCACAGTAGTCCTCCTGCCTCAGCTTCCTAAATGCTGGGATTACAGGCATGCACCACCATGCCCAGCCTATTAACTATTGTTTTAAGAGATATGGTAGATACATGTTTTACACATTCCTAAGGGTCCTGTACTATAACATACTGGTTAGATTTCCCTTCCTAATCTCACCCCACATCAAATCAGTGTGTATTAATTCTGAAGAATTTGTTCATTTCTAATAATTTTATTGTAAAATTTCAGTGTGCATAACCATTTGGTAGGGAATCTGGGGCATTAAAAATATTTAATGATTTATAATCATAAATGATACTACTGGCAATAATCACAAGATTGGCCACAAGAGGGCGTGTAAAGTCACAATAAAATTCTAAAACATAATTCTGCCAGGCACTGGTTTTACTGAGAAATTGAGAATTAACACTAGTAAGTAGCCAGATTTTTTTTTCTAAAATTAGCATAAAATATTCTGTAGAGGAAGTGCATTCTACATATATGTGTGTGTATACATGCACACACACACTTAAGTGAATAAACATTTAGACTTATGAAGAGCCAAGTTCAATTGCTTGATATGCTTTTTTACTTTTGGATTTTTTTTTTTCAGACTCATTACTGGGCATCAGTAGAAGACTATGTTCCCAAATGGGAACAGTTTCTTTTAGGACAAGCACCATATCCTATTGGTATTGAAAATCAAAATGAAGCAGAAAACACCGTTCTAAATGAAGCATAGTGATAACTTCTTCATGTGCTATTTCAAAAAACCTCCCTAATGAAGCTCATTTTTAAAGAGCTTGTAGGTAATTAAAGGAACTTTAAGAATTGAATATGTTGATATTGTTTCATTACCTCTAAATGACAATAAAGCTATGAAAATCTACTGAGAAGTTTCTGATTATCCCTACTATTCAGGATCATGAATTTGCTTCCTACCAAACTCATGGGAACTGTTAAAAACTAATATTAAATGTTATTAAATAAATTATTAGGTCATTGTATTGTTGTTTAACATTCAGTCCTTCTTATCTAAAGAAGTTGATTCAGATTTTAAGTTAGGAATCTTCAGCTATTTTGTTATGGGAACAAGGTATAGGATCTCGGTCATTATGTACTTTCCATTACAGTTTTTTTTTTAACAAATGAAAAGACAATGACACTTAGCTACTTTAGCATACAGTATTAATACTTACCAAAAATAAAATTTGTAGAATTTTGTGCCCCACAGATAGTCAAAACTCTAATTAAAAGTTCTAAAGATGGAAAGAGTAGAACTATAAAGCATTCAAAAGTAGCTGATTCCAGGAAGGCTCAGACTTGGTTTTGGAAATGGAGACCTTTTAGAGCTAGAAATGATGATTAGACATTAAGGCTTGCCACCTCTATGAATGCAAATAGCCCCTCCCTCATCTTTTCATCTTTAAACATGCTCTTCCCTCTCCCTTCTGTTTTCCTTATTTCTGAAAAAAAAACTGTCAGAAAGCTTTGGGTCATAATGCTGAACAACTTTTAAGATTCCTCAGTCCACCATGGAGGAAAAAATGATAATTTTCTAACTATAGAGTCAGCCTATGCTGTAAAAGTATTTTTGTGCTGTATTACAATGAACTTGTTTTAAACTGCAAACTGATTGGTATTTTTAAGAGAAGACAGTAGGCCAAGCTAAAAAATAAAATACCAGTACCACAAACAAAACTTTATCTTGAAACGTCCATTGTAAGTTCCTTTAAACGACCATCTTGAAACTATCCTGTTGAGTGGGTGTTCATGTGGGTAACAATAGTGTTGTTTTCATAATATATGCTGGCAGATTAGCACACTTCTCTACAGTGTTAACATTTGTAATTAAGGAATAAACAGCACAGGGTGTCAGTCCGATGACAATTTCATCCATAGTGTCACAAAAAATGTCACAAAATATTAGAATTGTTATATAACTATAAAAATTTAAAAGCCGAGAACCTTTTTTAAAAAGAAGACCAAAAGAACAAAAATAAGGAAACTGATGTAGCGGCCAGAACAGTTTTATACTAAGAAACATGAGGAAGTTGTTTTTTGTTTTTAACATTCAATCTTTCCCAGCATATGCACATAAGAAGGTGAGTGAAGCAATGTGAAACTTATTTCTCTTTAGTCAAGTGAAAAAAAGGCTAAACATTTGTTAGCTGGTAAAATATTGTGTCAAGCAAGTAGGCACATTCCAAAATTAAACAGTGGTTGATACATTAAGGTCCTCAAATATTTAAGCATGCACTTCCTTTCAGATCTGTAAAGTAAATCACCAGTAGGTTAGATTAAATACAAAATGAATGGCAATTTAACCACCTTAGAAAAGGTTTGGATTTTTTTCTCCCCTAAATTGACTAACTTGCTATTTTTATTGTTGTTGTTTTCTTTTAAGTATAAGTCTAATATACTCTGGGTTATAATTTAAGGCCATCTTTCCCATTTTAGTTATTACTTAAAAACCCCCTGGAAATGACTTTATTCCTGGTCCCACAGAGCTCCCCTTCCCTAACCTGCCTTGTAGATGGTAGCAGATTGCAGCACATGGTGTCTGTTAAAAAAAAAAAATTTCTCCTAGGGACCTGGATAGCCCAGTAAAAGGCTTTCTATTCCTCATAGCCAATTAGTTTTACATGAATTTCCAAACAACATTTCCAGGGAGGAAGGGAGGAATAACATATATAAAGCATATATATTTTTTTACCATTAGTAGAATTCAGACAAGGAAAAAGAAATACCATCTAGTCATACCTTCTGCTCTAAATCAGTGTTTTAACTACCACACTACACTGGATCCATTCACTATCTGCCATGAAAACTATGAATTTTTTCTTTCTTTTTTTTTTTTTAAGAATAATAGAGTTTTCAAAATAAAAGTCATTCAAAGATCTTTTTTTCCCCAAATTCTTTCTTGGATTGTTTTGACTGCATAAATATTCAAAGCTCATTTTCTTCTGAAACTCTTCTAGTCTATGAAATTATTAAACTATAAAATGCTAAAGATCAGAAAGCAGCCATTTTCTCCCAAACTTCAAAATTATAAATTTTAAGTACTAAGGAAGAATAGTAATACTCTGGAAACCAGACATTTTGTCTTTCTCGTGCATAGGGAACAGTGTGAATGGATGTCACACAGACACAATTTTTCTCTGCATTATGCAGTATTTTACCTTGTCTGCTTAAAGCTTAGATCAAGATAATGATCTGTAACTTCCTTTACAATTTTTATATTTTTACATCATTCCCCTTTTTCCACTCAAAAAATAATAAAGTGAATATGTGGGTGTACTTATTTTTGAACATGAATTAAACATTTAGAGATTATTTTGTCACTTTTCACATAATTGGAGGTCTGTGAGAGAGAATGAGAGTGTGAGACAGAAAGAAAGAGGAACAGGTTTTGACATTACCAATTTCAAAGGAAAATACCAGGCTTTAAACACCACTATGAGCCAGGTTCAAGTGCATAAAGTCTAATGCAAAAGGCCCATGAATTTGGTTATCTACAAAGTATATTTTTCATTGTTTTGTCTTTTTACCCTAAGCCAATTCACAACCTTCTATGTTGTTTTTCTTAAGGCAAGTCTTTTACTGAAAACAAAATAAATTTTCTAATCTTATAGAATCCTTTTCAAGAATTGCTCTACATAACTGCTGCATGTTTTAAAACATTCTTTAACCATCATCTGTTTTTAACCTCTTCCACTTTAATTAGGGTACTGAGACATCTTTCTTTGAAAGTAGTGAACCAGAATCTATGCTTGGGTAATAACCAGGAGATGGTTGCCTGCAGGAAAGGGTCTAGAGAAGATGGAGGTGACAAAGTAGAGAAAAGAGCTTACTTGAGAAAACGTCAGGTTGGAACAAGGGGCTCCATCTACCTCCCATGTTTTTGTTTCTCTTATAATTTAGAAGTTAATTCATCTACATAGGAAATTTAATTCCCATGGCTAATAAAAGAGTATTTAGGGTTTTCTGAGACAAACATGAGGAGATGTCAAACTTGAGCGATTAAGGAGAGGATTGATTTGTGGATTTGACACGTGGTATTGTGCTTGCTCTTTCTAACTGGAACTGAGATTATATCCTTACTAAAATCTAAGAAAAGGTAAAGGAATCCAACAAAGCCAGAGGCTCAGAATGCTTCCGGACATCATCTTACTGTGCAGAGTCAAGTTTCCCTGCTTTCTCCTAAGTTACAGCAATGCTTTAAAGTTCTTGTGATTTTAAAAACTCAAAATTCATTTCTCAGACAAAGACAGAGACAGAGATGCTGTGAACATAGACTATATTGACCACACTAAAGCAATTGTGTTGAGAGGGAACCATAACATAGAATGTGATGATTTGATGTGATTCGTCATTTAACCTCTCAAGTTGAAGTATTTTTTTCATTCTTCCTCCCTAAGGTTAAGTTTCAATTTAGAAATTTTCTGTGATATTTTACACAATACCACTTTAGTGATAACAGTCAAATGGAAACGAAATTCTGCTTGTATATTTTGCCTAATGCATTTCTATTTTCTCATCTCCCAAAACTAAATAAGAACAACAGCAACGATGCAGCATAGGGGATTGAACCCAGAACTTTTGCACTAAGCTTCACTGTGTAGCAGGCACAGTTCTAAGTACCAAAAATACGGCAAGGAATAAAACAAAAAATCCACATCCTCATGAAATTTGTTCTGGCAGAGGCAGTAGGTAGAAGGGATTGAAAGTAAAGATGGTAACAACAACGAAAATATGTGGTATATTAGATAATGAAAATATAATGTGGTATAAACTTCCAGAATATCAGTGTAAGAAAACAAAGCAGCCTTCATCATCTTTATCATTGCTCAGATGTTACAACTAGAACAGAGTTTTTTCCTTTTCAATGATCTGGAGTTGAAGCTTCCCAGTGAAACAAAATTTCCACAGCTACAAATAGTTTGGAAGTTTTATAATGAATGATTATGTGATGAAGAATACAAAATTAAATTCTCACTATTCTGATTCCTGCTGCAACTTGGACAAAACCTGGAGACATAAAACTAAGTGAAATAAGCTCAACGCCAAGGAACTAATACTGTGTTCTACTTACTCTAATGTACCTAGGAGAATCAAATTCATAGAGGCCATGAATAAAATTGTGATTGAACTCTGTGGAAGAGCACAGAGTTTCAGTTGGGGAACATGAAAAATCTCTGGATATAGATGGAAGAGAGATACACACAACATGAACAGGTGTCATCACTAAAATATGTGTCAAAAAGTTATTAAAATGGCAAATGTTATGCTGTACACAATAACCACAATAAAAAGTTATTTATGAAACACAATTTGAATGATATAAACTGTTTGATTTAAGTCTTATTATTGGTGATAAATTCATACAAACAAGGTTAATTCCTTCTAACAAGTCAATGATGAATCACATATATGATTGTGGTCCTTCCTATAATATTACAGTAGAACAGTTATAGTCCTTTTTCAATTGTTGGGACAAAGTACTTGACATAGAAATTCAAAGGAAAAGAGGTTTGTTTTGGCTTATGGTTTCAGAGGATTCAGTGTATGCTTACTCACTAGCTCCAAGGCAGAAACATCACAGCTAAGAAAAGCTGCTTAACTGTGGCAGCCAGGAAGCAGAAAGCAGGGGAAGAGCTGGAGAGAAAGGGGCCAGGGACCAGTTATAGTCCCCAAAGTCATGGCCTTGACCCACCCAGACACACACAAAATTGTGCTTAACCTAGACTTCTCTTAGCCCAATCAGCTTGTTAGTCAAGACTGTCACTGGGGCCAAACAGTTCCTATTCCCTTGTACTGACTGTACTATACTTCATGTTGTCATTTTAGAGTGCACGTCTACTTACTTAGAAAGTTTTCTAAAAACAGCATGCTGTGTTTCTCCAGCAGCAGCCTGATCACCATGTCCCTTGACTGTATCATTTTCTGTTGCACTTCAATTCTTGTTTTGCTCACCAAGGCCCTAGAAGTAGTAGGCTATCCTGTATGTATACCATGGAGCCTGGGTATATAGTGCGTGACACCATTTTGTTTGTGTAAGTACACTCTACAATGTACTTACACTCATATGATGATGAAATTGAGATTGCTCAACACACAGCCCCATCAGTAAGTAACATGTAACAGCATTTAAACAATGCTTTATATTATGTGTTTTAAAGACTGCTACTCTGGGTATTTTTGTTGTTTTGTTTTTATTTTTTATGATAATGGAGACTGAACCCAGGACCTCACACATGCTAGGCAAGTACTCTACCACTGAGCTACATCCCCAGCCCTCTTTTATTATCATTATTTTGAGACAGACTCTTGCTAAATGGCCCAGGGTAGCCTCAAATTCATGATCCTCCTGCCTCAGACTGTTAAATAACTGGCACAACAGGCATTGCCTGGCTTTGGATATTTATTTACATCTACAAAATTCCTTACAAAGTTGTAGTCCCAGTCTGCTACTAACTACTGCTCAGTTTCCTCAGTGTGTTGAATTAGACCTACATTGTCCCACAGAACTTACTGCAACCATGGAAATGTCCTATATCCACACTCTCCAATAAGGCAGTCACTACCCACATGTTACTGAGTACTGAAATCGTGGCAACATAACAGAGAAGCTTAAATTTTAATTTCACTTATAATTTTGTCTGGAACCACCTAGGTATATGAATCTACTCTTTTTACTGTAAATTTTATGAAACTTAAATGGAGATCAAGTATTTCTACTGAAAATTTAGCATCCTAATGTAGACAGGCTAAGGTATAAAATACACAGTGGATTTCAAAGACAATATAAAAGAAATGTTGTGGCCTGTTAATAATTTATTGATTACATACTGAAATATTTGCAAAGTATTAGGTAAACAAAATATATTTAAGTTAGCTTTACTAACTGCTCAAAGAGGCAAAGTAACTGGGATAGGGGAAAGGAGGAAAGAAGGAAGGGAAAAGGAAAAAGACAAATCTGCATACACACGTAAGGTAGTTTAAATGACTATAAATTGTATTACTACTTGGAAAGAACAGTTAATACTCATATGGTTAGATCAACTTTACATGTCTGTATATGGTAACCTAGCAACCCTTTTGAAGGTAACAATATGAAATATTACAACCATTGTCAAATTCCTGTCACCTTGTTTTATAAACCTATACTGTTATTGTTCTGGGTTTGTTATTGTAGTTTGTCTCTTTTGCTTTTTGTTTTTCTTTTCTGTGCCTCTTTTTCTCGTAAACAAAAAATAAATAAATAAATTAGCTTTACTTGTTTATTTTTATAAGGGAGCTACTAGAAAATTCAAAAGTACACCTGTGACTTGCATTATATTTTACCAAACTTCATGAAACTAGACAATTCCTAAGGGCCTTTGTAATTCTGTCAGGAACTTTATAAAGATTGATTAAACCTACCTAATATTTAACTTGGATGCCTTTAATTGATGAATTTTGGGGAAAACTTATGGTAAAATAGTTTGGATTTCCATAATTCACTTCTAGCAGAATACTAAAGAAGAATAAACCTAAGTAAAAGTTTGTAAGAGCAGTGTGGTTTGTGGTTTTGTGTTCAGATGTGTGTTCATTTTTAGGATTCCAGGTTCAAACACAATCCCTAGAAAACATTAGACACTCAGTATTTTTGGCTGAATAGTCAAACCAGGATTTGCATTTTGAACAGTTTTAAAGTCTATTTGATGAGAAAATTTATTAAAGATGAAACAGCATGAAGCCACACGTCAGATAAAATAATTGGGCATTAGTTTTCTTACGGTGCAAGATAAAAAGAAGCTGGATACTGAAATCAAAGGTTCGTTTTCCCACTGAGGACCTTGATAATCCTTGAAAATAATGTTAATTCTTGGCGGTAACAAAGCATCTTTCATAGGAAATGTACATTGTAGATAAT
Source organism: Dasyprocta punctata (assembly GCA_004363535.1). NCBI lineage: Eukaryota > Metazoa > Chordata > Mammalia > Rodentia > Dasyproctidae > Dasyprocta > Dasyprocta punctata. The sequence goes on from RJWM01005648.1 coordinate 22,583, forward strand.
ACTATTAATCATCAAATTACAGAGAGTGAAGCAAAAGCAGTGTGATATTAAGTGACTGTCGAAGTCACACCAGGGCTCCCTTCTTACACCTGGGGACTCAGCATTCTTAGTTTTCTGTCTCTCCTGTTCCCTCTGCCACACCAACAGGTTCTCCCGAGAAACTATAGAGAAGCAATTACCAGTTAAATTAAGTTGAAAGGCAACACTGCTTTCACAGGGCATGAATTCTGAGTTTATAAATGTAACAGCCTGAGAGCCCAAATGGAATTAACATCCTCGTCACTAACTAGTTGAAAGCTCTGAGGAAAGACATTTGTATTAACTGTCAGTCAAAATTAACATTTTTTTAAAAAACAGACACAAAAATGAAAATATAAATAAATAAATAACCAGATACACAAGATCCTCAAAGCACCCTGACCTGCTATTGGAAACATCAGTGTCATGGAAAATTATGCTGTTTTTTGAATCAATTTGGTGATTGCTTCCTCAGCAAGTAAGTCTTCCTTTATTTACTTTCCTGCGTACTGGTAAAATGCGGAAACTTAGCTCCCTTTTACCACACCTTCCCCTGCATTCCTGCACCACAGGAACTGAACCCAGAGTTTTTGCACTGAGCTACATCTTCTGTCCTTTTTATGTTTGAGACAAGATCTTGCTAAATCAGCCGGGCGTGGTGGCGCATGCCTTCAATCCCAGCACTCGGGAGGCTGAGGTAGGAGGAGCGTTGTTAGTTCGAGGCCAGCTTGGGCTACAACGCGAGCGCAAGGCCGGCCTGAGCTACACAGTGCGACCCTCCCTTAAAAAACCAGGGACGGGAGTTTGGCTCAGTGGCTTATGCGCCTGTCAGGCAGGCGTGAGGTTGTGAGTTCAATCCTTAGTGCTGCAAAAAAAAAAAAAAAAAAGAGTGAGATCTTGCTAAGTCATTAAGTAGCCCAGGCAGGGTTTGAATTTACAATCCTCCTGCCTCAGCCTACCAGAGTGTTGGGATTATAGGCGTGTGCCACCGTGCCTGGCTGACACTGGCTACCTTTGCAATTTTATTTCCAACCGCCGTGCTTGGTCTCTGAGCTCCAGCCACACCAGCTTTCCTATTGCTGATTACCTCTACTTACATACTTTTGCACATGCTAATACATCGGTTTGGGAGGCTCTTGCCTCTTCCACTCCATTCCGGTTTCTGTTCAAATGTCACACCTTAGTAGAGGTGTTCCCTGATGAGCTCTTTAAAATAAGACCTACCCTCCTTGTACCCTATAACCCTATCATAGTACCTGCTTCCTGTTCATAGACCATGACACTGACTAGTACCCAGGTGCTAATACGTTGTCTATTTCTCCCTCTTTTTTCACCACATGTCATCAGCCCTATCAATATCTAGCACCTAGAAAAATGTGTTTTGTTATTATCGAGTTTGCCAAAGACATTGGGGAGATATCTTTTCATATACCCCTGGTAGGAACAGAAATAGGTGGTGCCCTTTTGGGGGGAATTTTTTAGTACAAAAATTCCCAGCTATCCATGGTTTACATTACCCACAATCAACAGCATCCCAAAACTATTACATGGAAATTTTTCAGAAATAGACCATTCTTTTTTGTTTGTTTTTTGTTTTCTTGAGGTGGGGTCTCACTATGTAGTGCAGGATGGCTTTAAACTCACTTATATAGCCCAAGGCTATCCTCAAACTCACATTAATCCTCCTGCTTTAGCCTCCTGAGTGCTGGGATGATAGGCATGTGCCAGCACACCTGGCAAGAAATAGACAATTCTTAACTTTTAAATTTCACAGCCTCCTCAGGAGGGTGATAAAATCTCACACCATCTCACTCCATCTTGTCCAAGACGTGATTTACCCTTTGTGAAGTGTATCCATACTATATGGGCTGCACAACTATCACTCAGTCACCCTCTCAGTATCAGATCAACTTCATGATACTGCAGTGCTGTGTTTGAGTAACTGTCTTAGTTACTTTTCTCATTGCTGAGACAAAATACCCAGTACCCAAAGTTAAAGGAGGAAAGGTTTATTTGGCTTATAGTTTGTAAAAGTTTCAGTGCATAATTGGCTGGCTTCAAGGCAGGGTGGCATAGGAGATGGGCATCACAGAGGAGAAACAGTTCATGGCAGACAGAAGATAGCAAAGCAAGCAAGGGATCTTAGCAGCCTCTTTCTGCCCCTTTAGTATTCTATCTAGACCACTGGGATTAGGGCAGGTCCTGAACCAATCAGTGGACAGATTTAATAATCACACATTCCTGATCTCAGCAGCCTTCGTCCAATCATTGCACCATGAATCAGTCACACACTCTCAACCCAGCCACCTCTGAAAAAGCCCCATCTATGACTACAGCAGGCTTTGGAGGGACATTAGATACCAGTTATAACAACAATCTTTAGATCATGGTCTAATATTGCAATAGCCACAGAGTCTCAGGTACCACCTCGTTCCCTCTCAGCTGTGATCTTTGTTGCTTTTTACATCTTCACAAGGAAAAGCATGGTGAGATATTTGAGAGAGACAGAGAGACCACAGTCATACCTTTATTATATAACATTGTTACCGTTGTTGTACTTGATGATTAGTTATTGTTGATGTCTTACTCTGTCTAACTGAACAGTAAAATTTATTATACCGAAAGACCTACCTGGAAAATAATTAGCCTTACAGAGCAACCACTGAGCGAAACATAGTGATGGCCAGTAAGGCAAGGATAGTCTGACTGGGACTGGCATTTTTGATCTCTAGTTTTGAAGGTTGATTATTTTCCAGCTAGGTCTTAATGTCAGGGAGAGAAGGATAGGTATGTATGTCAGTCAGCCTTGTTACTGTAAATGGAAACCTAAGATAACTTCTAAAGAGAGAAGGATTGTATTGGCTTAGGGTTTTAGAGATTCTAGTCTCTACACCCTTCCAGGCCACACACCAGTGAGCTGCCTCTTCCAAACAGACCCCATCTCAAACACCAAGTCACTTATAAGCCCCATAATCCAATGACATCTTCCAATAGCCCCACCTAGGATTGCGTGAGGCCTTAGGGAACGTCTAGATATAAACGGTAACAGATGAGGGTGTGAAAAAGAAAAGAAGAAGAGAGCTAAGGCCTCATTATCCCACCTCCCCCCAGGCCCCACCTTTGGAAGGGTCCATCACTCTAACAGCAACCTGCTGGGGCCACATTTTTAATATATGAGCATTTAGGGAACATAGAAGACTCACACTATAGTAGCATGTATATTTAGTGAAAAACAGTATACATTAGTTCCAGGCATCCACTGGTGGTCTTAGAACCTATTCCTTATGGGTAGTGGGGAATTACTATAGCTACGACACCTGAAAGTGTACACACCAAATGACCCTCCCTTTCCTTTATATCCTAAAGAAACATTTACACAGTTAATATGGCATAGACAGGAATGCTTATTAAAGCTCAGTTTTTAATATTTTATTTATTTTTTTAAATTTTATTTCAGAGAGAATAAAACCAAGCAAAATAAAATAGAATAAAGCCAATCAAAATAAGACAGTGTCAGTGACACAGGATTTCAAAATAAGGTAATAGGAAATCAACAATGGTTACCATAATGCCTCTTGTCTTCAAAATAGCTGCCCAAACCTTTAAACATAGTAAAATCAAACAAAACAGAAACAGAATAGAACCAATAAAACAAAACAATGAACGCAATACAGGACTTCAAAACAAGGTAACAGTAAATCCAAAATGGCTACCATAATATATGTTGTTATCTTCAAAATAGCTGCCCATGCAATCAGATACAACAAAATCAAACAAGTTAAAACAGAATAAAACCCAACCACACAAAATAATGAGAATGATACAGGATTTTTAAACTAGATAATAGGGAATTAACAGTGGCCACCACCTTCAGAAGGAGATCCCCCATATATGCTACCTTGCATATTGTTATCCTCTAAATAGATGATCAGACTACTGGCTTTAGACCTGCAAAGTCAGTGAAACACTGAATACTACAAGCATTAAATTGTATTTTACCTCATTAGCTATCATCACAGCCTGTGTTTCTCCAGATCAACTGGTCAATTACGGGCCAGGGGTGGGGGAGGAATGTGAGCTCTTCTTGTCTCCCTGACTGTGCGCCGGAAGGAGCTGGCATCTGGCTCTCCCCCAGTCAGGCTGCGCATGGCGCCAGCTTACAGGAGGTCTTAGCTTCTTGTTGGTTTGTAGTATGTTTAAAAGTAAAGAACAAGGACTGAGGATATAGCTCAGTGGCACAGCGCCTTCCTGGCAAGCGCAAGGTCATGCGTTTGAGTCCTGGTACCAAAAAAAAAAAAAAAAAAGAAAAGAAAGAAAGAAAAAGAAAAAAGAAAGAGAAAGAAAGAACAACTTGGATATCTTCAGTAAAGAATTAGATGAAATTTCATTATGTAGCCCTACAGTGGAATATTACGTAATGAAAATGTGAAGTTTGTCTACATGTGATAGTGTGGACACCTCTCAAATGACAAAGCGAGACTTGCTGATTCAGTGTAGCATGTACTAAAGACAGACATGCATGTTAGTGCCACTGTGTCTTACAAAGAGGGAATATGTATTGGTAAATTGGATGACACAAAAGCAGGTAAACTGTCACAGGGACTTTGTCTGTACCTTTACCATTTTAATATTTCACAGCTAACACATTGATATATGTGTGCATTTTCACTTAAAGTATAAGGAAATTAACTTAGAAAATTGGGATAGGGTTAATATTCAGAACAGAGCTAACAGCAAAAAAGCATGGAATAGCTCAGCATGTTTGAAAAATAATTAGGTCTGTATTGCTGAAGAATAAGGACTGAAGCAAGAGCCTGGTGTGTTGGCACACACCTATAATTCAACCTGGTCAACCTAGTGATACTCTACCCCAAAATTTAAAAAGGGCCAGTGTAAGTGAAGGCTCTGGGTCTGATCCTCGGTACTACAAAATGAAAAAAAAAATTGAGGCACAGAGAGATAGAAATTAAGACTGAAAGGCTGCCTGAGCCAGATTGTAAATGGTCTTTGTGTGCTAGGCTGAGTCTCCTGGACTTTACCCATTGATTCCACCCCATTCTTACATGTTTCTGAAATAGGTTAGAGCTTAGAGGGCTGTGCAAAATTTCTGCATTGTCAGGGTTTACCTTATTTTCTTTAAAAGGTTTTTTAAATCACTGAGTCATCTTGTACCCTTGCAAAACATTCATTATCTATAAGTTCCTTTCATGATGTATTAAAGTTGCCTCACTAAAACTGTGTGACAACATACATCATGAACAACATCCTATACAACATACATAGCCTATACAACAACAAAGACTGAGTATGGTACCTAATAAATTACCCATATCCAGGTCAGAGATATAGCCAGCGGCACAGTGCCTGCCTGGCAAGCCTGAGATCATGAGTTTGATTCCTGGTACCAAAAAAAAAAAAAAAAAAAAAATTACCCATATCCTACTTCTTGGAATATTAGAGTAAAAAATTAAATCAAAATATGGATAATGGTACTCATTTAGAAAGATGTTTCCAGCCTGCATATTTAGTTTCTTTACGGTGACAACATTCAGTCCATTAGTTAGCACCACATTTGTATGCCAAATATTTGAGTTTATCTGGTTAATGCTGAGGCTAGAATGATAAGCAAGGGCAGATCTCGGCTTCACAGAGCTCACAGCCTAGGCATAGAAACGGGTGTCAGATGAACTCAGAGAAATGTGAACTCCAACACTTGTAAGTTCAGTCACCCATCATGGCTTAGGCACATAATGGGTGAATATGACAGAGACGTCAGGGAAAGTTTCAGTAAGGAAGTACAGAGATTAAATTAAAAAGAAGAAAAGGAAAAACTAGAAGTAGTGCTAGGTGAAGAAGTAAATTTTTTCATGACAGATAGAACGTTATATACAAAGGCCCTGTGACTAGAAATGTGCAATATTGATGCTTCATCAAACACTTAAGAAAACAGTTGCTTAAAATTTTTTGTTCCTTGTTGTTCCCTAATTTGTCGACCTGCAAAGAGAAGGAAGGAGCATAAGTAGATCACATACCTAAGCACTCAACCTTGCCATCCTGCCCCACATAATTCTATTTTAATTGGCAGACAGAGCTGTAACATTCCATTATCTATTTGAAGGTGAAACTGTTAAACAAAGACTACATCTTGTCTAGTCTGAGTTGCTTGGTAAAGCACCACAAAGGGTTAAATAAATAGCATCTGAGAGTGAACACCGTGAGTGTTTATTAATTGAGAACATTCTGATATAAGAAAACAAGAATGTCAAAGCATTCTTTAGCTCTACATTGAAGAAATTTTTACTTTATTGTATCTTTTTGGCATCTATAGAAACTGCCTGTCTACCAAAACCATAGTTTTCTCCTACTCTCCAACCAAAATATGTCAGTGCTCTCAGCACGGACTTTTCCAAAATGTTTTCCTTGGCAACCCATATTAAGAAATGAATTTCACACTGTGGCTTACTATGGACAGATATATAGACACATAAATAAAACAAGTTTATGAAATAGTTAAATGAAGGAATTGGGATATGGCTTGGCTATTACATGATAATAATAACTATTAATTTCATCCACAATGATAGTATTTACATTGTGATTAAGAAAATGTCTACCTATATTTTTTAAGGATACATAATGAAGTATACTGGAGTAAAATGAAGAAATAGAATTTGTTTTAAAATATATCAGGAGATTCCAGGGATTTAGCTCAGTGGTTTAAGCACCTGCCAGCAGGCGCGAGTTTGTGAGTTTGATCCCCAGTACAAAAAAAAAAGTCAGGAGAGAGGGAGAAGAGGAAGGAAGGGAGATGGGGAAAGAGAGCTAATGTAATAAATAACAGAAATGTGAAGACACCAATGTGGTAAAATGCAAAAACTTCATTATTGTATCTGGGGGATGGGTATGTGAGGGTTGATTATACAGGTTGAATATCTCTCATCACAAATACTTAGGATCAGAATGCTTTCAGATTTTGGATTGGGGGAGCAGATATTTGCATTACATAAAGAGATATGCTGGGGATAGAATCCAAGTCTAAATATGAAATCCATTTATTTTTATATATGCCTTGTACACAGAGCATGAAGGTAATTTTATGTGCCTGTGTTTTTATTATGATTTATTACATGAGAGCAGGTGTGGGGTTTTCTAGTTCTAGGGTCCTGTCAGCACCCAAAAAGCTTTGAATTGAGAAACACTTTGGATACTGAATTTTCAGATTTGGGACATTCAACCAGACCTAGTCTTTCTGCCTTTATACATGCTTAAAACTTTTATAACAAAAAATTAAATTCAGATGAAATAAATCTACTCTTACTTTTACTATGTACCCTCTGATATTTTCTGTTCTTTTAACCACTAAGTAACAAAAGTAAAAAGAGTGCTGAGGATGAGCCCCAATAGGACTCTATGAGCACAGAAGCTTGTGCTGTATGCTCTGGGTTATCAGCCACTGTCTCCCTTCTGCCCACACAGATCGCTCTAACACAAAAGACACTCTCTGGTCATTGGACTGCAAATCAAAACAGAAAGCCTCCTTCTCTTCAGTGTTTCCATCTTCCAAAAATGTACCACTTCTTGACATTTCCATAGTTGTCTCTTTAAGTTCAATGTAAATAGCTGCTGCTACTTTGAGAGTGCCTGATGATGTCTATCACAGTATAAGGCTGTATGCCTCTCTGGTGACATCTAAATGTTGATCTTGTAAATTCTGCAGCAACACATAATGTAGTATAAAGACATGCCAAGTAGCATCAAAGACTTTTTTTTTTAAGAAATCAGGGTTTAATCTAAATGTCAAATCAAATTTAAAGGAAAACAAATTGTAAAATGTGTTTCAGTGATTTCAGCTAATTAATTTTCCTCTTTGATAATATTTTGAACTTTGGGCACAAAGGTTGTTAAAGACTTTATATCTGTTGTTACTTACAGTTGCTAACTTACAAAGCAAGCTAACCATATAATATATTTAAAAATTTTAAGGACAAATCCATTTTTGTACTAAGTAGGTAATTCCAACATAAAAATGTCTATTTTGAGTGTTTTTATTTGCTGATATGTGAATTTTTTTAAGTGCCATGATCCGCAAGATGAATATATATCACTTTCTACCTCCCTCTTGCTGACCTGAGGAGAAAAAGCCCATCAGTGCTAAACACCCCTTGGACACTTAAAGACCTTTCCCTCTTACCCAGCTCACTGGGGAGCAGACACTCAGCATCTAACGGTCACACCACTTCCTCTGTCCCTCCCTTCTCCACTGCAACTCGATTTTCTTCAGATACCTTTTTTTTTTCTGAGCCACTGAGTGGTTCAGGAAAGCTCACCTACCCGAGTTGGTAATTCCAGGGGACATACTGAAAACGATTTAAACTGGTCATGTTAATCTCCATGCCCTTGGTTGGTTTAGGAATGGACACTGACACCATTCTGGCCAATGGGACAGGAAAATAAGTTGGGGTTCTGGGAAGCTTCTCTTGCTCCAAAGAGAAAGACTACTTTGTTTGTTTGTTTGTTTGGTACCAGCGATCAAACTCACCTCAGGCTTGCCAGGCAGGCACTTACACAGCACTGAGCTAAATCCCCAGCCCCAAGAAAGACTATGTTTATCTGGACATTGTTGGAGCTACATAGGAGTCTGGAATCTCACAGCATTTCCTAGCAGCCTGGAGGAAATCTTCACAAGGAGGAGGATCTGCCTGAGATTCTCATCCAAACAGACTTGAACCCCTCTTTCTGGGTTTCTTGTGATATTAGATGCTCAATTTATTGTTTCATTCATTTACATGCCATTTGTAGCTTAGAGCTCTAAATGATACATTTTTTTATAGGATTTGAGGCAAAACTTCAAATCTATCATTTAGTAAGCCATTTGTGAGATTCAGAGGAGATCTGTGCAACTCCAAAACAGCTGGTTATTTCAGTTCAAAACCAAAACAAAATTGTGTGAGTTAATACGGTGTTAAGGAAAAACCCTAGTGGTGTAAGTCTCAGAAAAGTTCAGGGAACCTGTAGCAAATGAAGTTGAATAGAGAGGGGAAAAAAGTAGACAAGTAGAGTAATGTCTAGGTTAGCTCTATTAGAGCAAGGCGGGAAACCTCACACAACTCAGCTTTACACATCATTATCCCCAATGCTTTTAGAGGCATGAACATAATATGTCAGCTGCTACCAAGAAAGATCTTAGCATCCTGGCTAATTATGAGACAAGCTGTACTCTAAAAAGCCTGTCCAAATGGTTAAGGTTCTAAACACATACACAAGATGGGCTGACCTATATATTTCATTACATGATATTTCAGTACATATAAGCAGTCAATTTGTGAGATTAAGTACCAGGAGAGGAAGAGATACTGATCCAATCTCATGCTTGAAGAAAAAGAAAATTAAGAATGAAGTTGGTATTCTGGAATATTTTATGATGAAGAGGAGACTAAGCCACTCTCATTTTATAGTCCACATGCAATTACTGCACAAAGATCTAGTAGACTTGCTGTATCATTTTCTATCTCTTTACCAACAGGAACACAATCACTTCTTTCCATTTCTAATGTTTAGAAAGGCAAGCCTTGTGGAAGGAAAGGTAGGTAGATCTTGGTTTCCATTTTCAAGGGGGTAATGTGAAGATAATATGTTTTGACTCTAAAAACATCTTGAGCTCCTTGAAAGGAACTATGCAATTTTAAAATGAGAATAATGATGTATTTTATGTAAAAGAGATATGCTTGGCTTGTGATATTTAAAGCAGAATTATCACAGCATATGTTTGTTTTATATGATCTAGGAAGTGACATTCGATTTTAGAGCATTGCCTGGCACATAGTAGGCACGCAGATACTGGTTGAAGGAATATTTGTTAACTAATTGCCAGAAAAAAAAATTTTTAAAGGATGAAAACATATCTGCATAGGAATAAAAAGCCTTTTTTAATTTCTAAAACTTCTAAATAAATGTAAAGTCTTTTTGTATGTTTAACATTAGAATAAATTATTTCTATTATTACCTTTGAGGTTTTTTTAAAGCTGAGAAATTTTTGAACTAGCAAATATATTTTTAAACAGTTTCTAAAGCTAAATTAAGCTTGATAATTACGTGTAAATTGAGATGTGAGTGGCAATTCTATTTAAACTCTAAATCCATTCTATACTCATCAGTATTCTTAATACAACATTTAAATTTTAGAAGAATTTGAATGGAGATAATGTTTAAGCATATCTTCCTGCTATAGAAGCTTCCATGGATTCATTTCACATATGCTGTATTTTTTTAAAATTTTATATGTAACCCAGTAATTCAACATCATTTTCATTAATAAGAGATTTAAAATCCCATTAGAAAATATACAAAATTCATTTAATTCTAATCTGACCCACACAGGTACTATTTCTCCAAAGCTTATCAAATCCAAGCCTTTGAAAATGCATACACTGTAACAGATTTTTTAAAAACATGATGAGAAATATATACCACCCAGCTAAACACTCTCTTGATTTAGAATCGAGGCCTATATGTTTCTATTTCCATAGTGACTATTGCTGTGGAATCGACATGTTTTAATTTAGATATGAAATTATAAACATCATTTGGAGACAGAATTTATTTTTTTCTCCTACAATTTCTGAAAATTGATCAGTCTAAGTGTTGAACAGAAGCAAATTCTGGAGCACGGCTGAGAAAGTATTTGGCTTAGGGGGCACTTGTGACTAATAAAAGGTAAATTTTCACAGGAATTTATGGCTTTTTAATCCTTGAAAATCATGGTGATGTTGAGACTTTATAAAGTAAACTGAAAAAGGGATTCCTAATCAGACCACTCCCAAAAACATTTAAATTATGCTAACGTCTAATTGTCTAAGAAAAAAATCACTGTGATTAGATAAATGCAGACTCTGCAGACATTTTTCCCTATTTTTCCTAAAAGTGTTGGAATGTTTGCTCACCAATTACCTAAGAAAAGTACTGTAGTTAGGATGTGACTTGCATTTAGGTCACATAGAAATTAGTAACTCAAATCAGCAATGAAAAAGAAATAATGCATTATACCCATTTATTAATTTTGTCAGTTGTCTTTTTTTGAATCCCTATTCTCCCTGAGCTCTCACAAGTTAGACCAGGGTGGGCAGGGAAGGGTGCTGAGCCCCGAAAGTGCTGGGGGAAGAGAAGACGACAGGCACTAGCAGAGCACACAGGACGGAGGCAGGGCTGGTGCAGGGGTCCCGGGTTTCTGCAAAAGGAAAATGTACGTCCTAAAAGCGGAATCTTCTTCCTAAAACATGCACTCACGCCCCTCACACCCCTGTATCGAACGCGGCAGGATCACACAGCCTCTGGAACATGGACAGACACCACTCCCTGTCTCAAGACCTGAGCTACTAAAACGTGATACTAACTATGGTAACCCAGGTAGCTTTTCACTTTGGATGAATGAGATCAGAAAACCCTTCATTAATTCAACCTCTCCAACTCTCTGCTTGCATTTTTGTTTTCTCTCTTAATAGTAGAGCTAAACCAAGTTGATACGACTCAAGGATTGTTAGAACAGCCCCACTTTCGGAAGGTAGCCCTCTAGCCCAGCAGTGGTCTGCAGGGAAAAGACACTGAATCTGCAGAGGGAAAACCATGAGAGGCCTCAGGTGTGACAGGGGAGAAAAAGATAGCAAGACATTATTTTGTTTAATTCAGGATTTGTCAGATTTATCAATGAAGCAGAAATCAAAAAGCTGCAGCTTTGCTGTATTATTGCAGGCTCAGATTTCTCTGCAAGTGCCCAGGTGTTTGCTGAAGATCCACAGTAAAAGTGCCCGGCCTACTCTCTGAACGCGTACTCCTTTTAGTACATACTGGCAGGCCTTCCCTGCAATGTGCTGCTCAGGAAACCAGGAAGAACAACTGGGCAGAACAGAGAGACAAGGTTCTTTTGGTATTTATTGAGTACCTACTGTGTGTGAGGTCCTATTCTGGGAATCTGAAGAATGTGGCAGGGAAGAGAACACATGAAGATCTTTGCTCTAATGGGGTTCCCACTGGTCTAATGGGGGGAGATAGACAGCTAAGCAAGAAAAAGGGGTGGGGAATGCCTGTGGAAGGGCAAAGATGAGAGAGAATAACTGTGCTATAGTTTTGTATTCCAAATAGATGGGTAGAGGAAGGCCTACTAGAGCTCAGAGGGCAAAATCTGAGCAAAGATCTGAAGGAAAAGGAGTGACCCATAGAGAGGACAGTTCCAGAAGAAAGCACACAAATGCAAATCTCCCAAGGCAGGAACTTGCCTGGCATACAGGCGGCCAGTGGTGCTGAGGAGAAGGAGGCCGATGAGCTCAGATACGTTAATGTATAGGACTTTATCAGGAACCGTGGGGTTTTCCTCTGGCCTATGGGAAAGCAATGGACGATTTGGAGCATAAGAGTGACAGATTAAATGTTTCCAACACATAGTCATTCAGCGTCTTGCTGGGGCCAACCCCCGTGCTGGGCTACATGTGGGTGCTGGTGAAAGCACAAATGAACAAGGTAGACTCAATCCCTGCTCTCATGGACTTTACATCCTAGAAAACAAGTACCATAGCCCACAAGGGCAATTTCCAGCTGTTCTAAAGCTGCTCCACCCCCGGGGTATCCAGGTTCTTGTATAATGTTAGATGTGGCACAGGGAAGACACAGGAAATTTACTTTGTGTGTGAGCATCAGAAAGACTTTTCTGAAGCTGGGTGAGTGGCATATGCCTGTAATCCCAGCTATTTGGGAGGCTGAGGCAGGAAAACTGAAAATTCAAGACTGGCCTGGGCAACTCAGGGAGATCCTATCTCAAAATAAAAAATAAAAAAGGGCAGCTGGTATAGTTCAGTAATAGAGTACTTGCCTAGCATGTATAAGACCCTGGGTTCAGCTTCCAGTACAGCAGAAGGAAAGCAAGGGAGGGACGGAGGAGGGGAGAGGAGAGAGAGAGACAGAGGGAGCACCAGAGCCTGCTCTGTGGAGGTGACATCTGAGAGGAGTCTTAAAGGATGCAGGGGAGCTGGCTAAATATAAAGCAGGGGGAAAGAGTGCATCAGGCAGAGGGAACTCCATGTTCAAGAAACAAAAGGACAGAAAGAAAGCAGTATGGCCAGTCTCCAGAGCATCGGAAAGAAAGGCGCATGGTGCCAGATCAGGCTGCTAAAGGGACCTAAATATGCGATTGGTGATGAAAGGTAGAAAAATTATCCGACATCATAAAAGAGGTTTGAATAAAAAGCTTTGGGTTTTGAAGAAAGACAGTTCACACGGGGGTATTTGGAAGGAGCTACATTTTGAGGATGCACACACAGAATTTGGCCTGGTCTGGAAGGGAGAATCTCTCTAGGATGGAGGTGGAAAGGATGTAGCTGAGCAGTCGGCCTCAAATGCTTACTCTGCCAGTCACTGCCAAAGCCAAAATGGAGCCATTATGCTCCCCAGCTGAAATAGTCACATGTACCTTGCAGGTTTGGAAGAAAAATAACATATATAAAAGTCCCCACACACAGCAAATACCAAATAATCTAGATATAATAGAATATATATTCTGTTCCCTTGAATTTCTGCTCCCCAGCTAGAACCTGCAGTAGCTACATTCTGAACCTTGTGCATCATTTTCAACACCCAAGAGGAGCTTAACTTTACTCAAACTTTCAGCCTACTTTTGTTGAGTGCTTACAATGTCCTAGGCATGGAGCTCGGTGCTGGACACACCCTGGTGACAGTGTGGCCCTGCACTGTGGTGCTTGTGTTGTGCTTGGGAACAAACTAGAAAGGAATAAGGAAATGGCTTGTAATACTATGAAGGAGAAGAATGAAAGAAACGTGGAATGCTAGAGGCAGAGGAGAATGGAAGAAATCTAGAATGACCGAAGAAAGGGGAGCTGAAGGCTCTTTACAATGATAAGCTTCCGTGTAAGCTAATTTTAGGCCCAGTATCACTACATAGTCCACATTATTTGACTCCTTCATTTCCAGGAAAGGCTTTTCTACAGTATGCTACTTCCCAGGATGAGAACACAGCCACAGAAGAGCAAAGTGGAGGAGGAAGAAAGATGTCCATGCGCAAAATGCCGGAGGTGAAGCTGGATGTGGAAATTGAGGCCAGAAGGGCTACAAAGTGTGAACTTGCCGCAAAAAAAAACAAAAAACAAAAAACAAAAAACAAAAAAAAAAACAGAAGTAGGCAAGGCCATCAACCACCATTAAAGAATCATAAATTTGAGATCAGCCTGAGAAACTTAGAAAGATCCTGTCTCAAAATAAAAAATAAATAGGGATGGAGATGCCACTCAGTGGTAGAGCACCTCTGGGTTCATGCCCCGCCCTCCCCAGTAACACGGATAAATAAGTAAAAATGAATTTGTAGGGAAATTGAAAACTTTCAAACCTCTCCTCTCTAACAGACACTTTGCCACGTTTTCCCAGAGGACAGAACATATAACACTGCCTTCCAAAGCTATTGATTTCCTGTGATCTAACCAGAAGTGATACCATGCGTACTTTAAGCTTAGAACAGCCACTTGTGAGTTCTGCAAAGCACTCCTTGAGGGCTGCAATTGCGAACATTAGCACATTCTTTTTCAAACGTAATATTCCCTTGCAGTAGGAACTCAGTGGTCTTGTGTCAATTTTATAGATCTGAGAGAAAACTGTAGAGACCCTCTGCATCTTCTTCAAATTAATCCTAGACCTACAGTTTAAATCCCATGTTTACTCTGGCTCACTCAGAACATTCAACTCTACGCTACCCTTCTCCCCAGAGAAGCCCCACACATTTTATTATAGGTGTTTAAGATAGGAGAAATTTATGTGAGAGAAAATTCCAGTGGAGAGGCCAATTGTACTAAAAGCCATCGTGTTTTCATGAATTGGCCACAATAATGAAAGAACTTCGGCTTCTTGCATTTTTCCCAATAAACTCTGTGCCTCGACTGAACTTGGCCGTGCATTCTAGATGTTACTGCACATTCCAACTGGTGATAACTTGCAAGAACTTCCTCTTTCAGGTCAAAGTTCACGAGCCTGTATGAGGAGGTATGAGAGCATACCTCGCAACAGTTAAATTTGAAGTGATTTGAAAGAATTCTGATCTCCAAAGCTGTTTTATTTGTTTTCTGATGTCTCTTGAGTGATAGCAGGACAATATAATGCAGTGGCCATACCTTTTTGTCTAGTTACTGGAAGATTCAGTGTTTGTGGAAGCCAGTCCTTTCCCTTACTGGTCACTTTTTTTTTTTCCTTTTTTTTTTTTTTTTTTTTTTTTTTTTTTTTTTTTTTTTTTTTTTTTTTTTTTTTTTTTTTTTTTTTTTTTTTTTTTTTTTTTTTTTTTTTTTTTTTTTTTTTTTTTTTTTTTTTTTTTTTGCTATGTGTTACTTTGTCTATTTGTATTGACAACATTATTGAATCTATGAGATCCTGGGCAAAATTATAGTAATTCACTTTGGGAAATAAAAAAGAAAAAGGATAAGTAAAGCTTATTGTCCTAAATGTGCACTGGCTTTTAGGATTTCTGTTATTTCATAAACAAAACTCAGAATTCTAGGTGAAAAACCAAGAAATCAGACTTCCTCCCACTTCAGGACCTGATCTTAGGCAACTCTCTAAAGTCTATACTGAGAGATCTTCTTCCTTAGTAGGTGACATTTAACCAGTTGTTCCTACATAATGGAATGCTGGAGGGGGAAAAACCAGATTGTTCTGAGAATCCTGAGCAAAATAACCCTAAATCTTCATGGTCACATTGTGCTTTTAACCCCTCTCTTCCTTGATCAGATAGCCCCAGACTTCACTGGCCCTCCCTCGAAGACATTTTTATTTGAAATATAAATGTGGGGCATGGATAGGGTTTTCTTCTTCCAAATTCTTTTTAAAGAAACAAATTGAAGCACTGAGTAAGGCATATCTACCTGCAAGATCTCAAGACTTGGGTCAAAAATAAAATGCTGGGAAGGAAAATCCGATCTTAAACTTCAGATGTCCCAGCTGTAAAATTCTGGTGGGTCATGAGTGGAAAGAATCTTTGGTTGCAAGGCAGAGAAGACAACTTTGGCCAATTTATGTGGCAAAGAAATTCACAGAAATGATGTTGGGAAGCTAACAGAGAAAGGAAAGGTTATAAGCCAGGTTTAGAAGGGCAGGAATTAGTGTAAGTAACAGGTCGATCCGCAGCCTCCTTAGAATGAATGATCAATGATTGTTTGCAGTTTTGCCCCCTTGCTCAAAGATGGGATTCCAGAGAAAGCACTCTGACCTAGCTGGGCCCCATGTCTGTGCCACATGAAGTGGGGGTGCTGTGTTTTACAGTCCCAGCGTCTGTGCTGGGGGAGGCAGACAGCTCCCCCCACACAAAATCTGAATACTGATTACCGGAAGAAGAACAGTGGAGGCTGGACAGGAAAAAAGAAACACCCCAATCTGCCTTATGCTTACAGATTATTCCTTAGCCCCAGACATTGGCACTAAGATGTCCTACAAACCGCATCACTCCATGAGCTCATGTAACAGCTCCCTCCGCCGTTCCCCTCTCCTGACACCACAGCTAGGTCTCTGACTTCTGTGACTTCAGGAAGTGTGAGAGAAAGAGTGGTATCCTGGAAAGCTCTCACCCAAAGTCTGTTAAGAGTCTCAAGTTCCTAAGACAAGCAACCACCTCCTTGTGGAAAAATATGGCCTACCCAATATAACTGTTAAACAGTCACATTTAAGTCAAGGATGTGTTGCTTCGGTGATTCCATCTGGAGACTTGGCTAGGAAATGCACGGTTTAAAAACATGGCAGCAGTATCTCTTTCTATAAAATTTTTCACTTTGATCAATTACCATTCCATTCGGTGGGAAAACGGTATGTGGGTCAAGGCCTACACCGCCCACTTCCTGGGGGAGCTCTTTGTTTTCTGTGGCCCAGCTTAGAAATCTCCTTTATTGAGCCCCAAGCAGATTCAAATTGTACCAACCAATGGGAAATTTGGAGCTGTGGGGAGGGAGGCTCGTTATTAAATCCAAGGAAATCAATTTGAGGGGCCAACTGAAGTAGCGCGGATGCATCTTATAGTCTTGGGGTGCCTCAGGGACTTTAACTGCAACAATACTTGTACTGACCTCCTATTGCCAAAAGCCTTAACCCAGACATGTCTTATCTGGTCACCCTCTTTTATTTCCTTCCTCCTGTTTATCATTCGCTAAAATTGTTTTTGCATCTTTTGGTTTGTTTATCACTGTCTTCGACCATTAGGATGGAAAATCTATAAAGTCACAGTCTGTCTTGCTCACAGCTGTATTGCTACTACAGTGCTTGGCACATAGTAGGCCTTCAAAAACTATTTGTTTCATGGGTGAATTCCTGTGATGGAGAACAAAACGGTTCTTTGGGAGACTGGGCGGGGTAATTTTCTCCTGTAGGGAGGTTCAGGGAAAGCTGGTAACCAAATCTTCCTTATCTGCTATATGCCAAGGTTGTGGCGCAGAGAAGCCACAAGAAGCCAGCAAAGCAGGCACAGTGTCTGTCCTTGCAGTGCCCACAGTGCTTGATCTGTTAAAGAGCACTGTGTCCTATGGGCTCTGCCGACCAAATACCCTAAGAGGATCTGACTGTCAATAATGGTAGGAAGAGTACACAGCTGCAATTTATTAATCATCAATGTGCTAAGCACTTTATGTATTTTATCCCATTTAAATCTTTCTAACGACCTTCTTTATATTAAAAACTGTAAAGATTAAGCAACAGATCTCAGAATGTTAAGAGCAATCACCCACAGTCATGTAGTTGAAATTGACTGGTCTGTGCAACTCCAAAGCCTATGCTGTTTCTTCTACAGCCCGCTGCTCCCCTCAGAAAGCCACTGCTGATTACTTCTTTCTACCCTAAGACATTTCCAGCTCTAGAGATCAACCACTTTTTTCCAGAAATGTAAAATGCTGACCAGTGACTCCCTCTTATGGTCCCTCACCTTCCAGTGGTAATCACTGCAACATTTACCACCATGTCTGTGTGGATTGGGTGTTCGGCTTATACCACGGTCTCGAATTACCCTAACGGCATGGTGCAGTAGATGTTCTTTTGGGGCTCACTGTGCATCAAAGGCACCTGAGGCTTAGAGAAGGAGCACCTGTAGCTGAGTCCCACAGCTTCTCAGAAGCAGAACTAGGTCAAAGTCAGATCTGTTGCTATTTGCTGTGACTTGCACAGCCAGTGGGGTCCTGAGCAGGAATGGTGGGAGATTAAGAAAAAACTATAGAAACATACTAAGGGGAAATCTGGGACCTGACATCTCTGATGGAGAAAGAGTGAAAATCTAGCATGGTTTGCCTCTTTATTTATACACTGTAAAAAGGGGTAAGTCCTCAATGGAGTCAAAAGTGCAACGTCTCAGTGTTTTGCTGAGAACACTGAAAACAAAACATTCCCAGAGCTCTCCATGCTGTAGGTAACAGGGAGAAACACCAAGGCCAGACACCTGCTAGACTGACCTTGCTCTCATCCCAACAACGTGTTCACCTGGCTCACCTCAGGAGCTGCGGGTTCCCGGGGCTGGCCTTGCTCCAGCCCCAAACGTGTGGTCAGTCTCCAGCTCAGTCAGTCCCCATAGCTATTAAACGTCACCACACCAAATAACCTCTAGTTACCATCAATTCACATCATTATGCCCATGTTCTTTCACTTCGGCTGCCCAAGGCATCTTAATCTCCAATCCTTCTTAGCTAACACCTGCTGCTCTTTGATGTCTTGACCTAGAGTTGAGCAAGGCATCTTGGGCTTCCTTTCCTTCTGCCCAGTGTCTAACCTCAGGGTTAGAGCACAGACTTTTTAAGAACAAATTCTTGTGAAGTTCCCTTTTGTGTTCAGTTTTGCTCATACTAGAGCCCACTGAGGTCAAGGGTCCTCTAGCTTTCCTCCAACATTCAGTTCAGGAAGGTCTTGCCTAATGTCTGCACAGGCCAGGCCCACACCAGAGACCTCAATGAACTCTCATCCCACTAACAAAGTTCCCTGTTCTGGTGAGTCTTTGGTAGGACTCTCATTGGCCATATGTGGGTCAGGTGTACCGTCCTGAACCATTGCCTGTGACCAGGAAGATGTTGGGTTCTGATTGGCCAAGGCTGGGTCACATGCCCACAGTGGGAGGGATGGAATAGCTCCCACCTCAACCATATGGACTGAGAGTGGGGGAGGGGTGACTTCTCCAGAAGAAATGTTGGATGTTGATACCAGACGGGAGAATGATGATCAGCAGGCAAAAATAACAGATGTCCACTACATACACCAAACCAGACTGGATTGAATGCCCAATTTCATCTTCACAACCAAGCATTGTGTATGGATTTTTGTTGTATATATCTTTCTCCCCTGCCAAACCCTAAACTCCTCCAAGGCAGGGGCCATGTATATCTTCCTCTTCTTTGTAACCCCAGTACCCAGTAGAGTGCCTGACAATAAGAAGTGTTCAAGCCATATTTGTTGAATGAATGATCAAGTGTATTAATTAATTTACAAAGAGCTGGTGATGTCATTTCATTTTTCAAAGGCAATAGCATGGTGAGGTAGTAAAAAGTACATAGTATTTTTTAAAGTGTAGTCTGCAAAACCACCTGTATCAGCCTAATATGCAGATTCATGGGCCACAGATGAGACATGCTAATTTGGCACCTCGTAAGTGAGGCCCAGGAATTTGCATTTTTAGCAAATCTTTATGTGATTAATGTGCATATTCTTGTTAGAACTGTAACACAATCATCTAAGGCTAAATCCCAGCTCCATTGTGTTCTAGATCTTAGCACTACAGGAGTCAGACCCCCTCAGTTTGCTGCCCTTTAAAATGGGGCAAAGGAGGGCTGAGGATATAGTTCAGTGGTAGAGCATGCACAAGGCATTGGGTTCAATTTCAAGCACTATAAATAATAAATAAAACCTGGGCTGAGGAAACCACCTAACACATATGTAATAAAGAATCAACCATTTAATCCCAGCACTCGGGAGGCTGAGGTAGGAGGGGCGTTGTGAATTCGAGGCCGGCTTGGGTTACAACATGAGTGCAAGGCTGACCTGAGCTACATAGTGAGACTCTGCCTCAAAGGACTTGGGCTGGGAGTTTGGCTCAGTGGCTTAAGCACTTGTCTGGCAGGCATGAGGTTGTGAGTTTGATCCCCCGTACCACCAAAAAAAAAAAAAAAAAAGAGAGAGAGACAATCAACCAGATAGCACAGATGATTTCTATATAAACTTCTGCATTAAGGTTATACTGTTTGACTTTTTTCTAGTCTTGAGCTTTTGGCATGACTAGTAAGTGCCAGGTCCCATAATTGTATATGTTTATTCATTTCCTCCACACCACAGCCCTAAGAGGTAGATAGGTACTCTTCAGATCTTCATTTTGCAGGTAAGGAAACAGACAAAGGTCATTTGGTGTAGGGGGCGCTAAGTGGTTAAGTCAGGATTTGAACTCAGCTGCTCCGATGTGAGATCCAGGTTCTTAACTATAAGCTTTCTCCTTCTATGCAATTCATCAGTCATGGATGCACAACAGTGAGGAGATTGACATTTTGAGGTAAAAGAGTTCCAAGACCTAGGACTAAAAAAGACTGAAGAAAGGAGAGAAACAGTGAGGGTCTGGTCAGACCCTGAAGCTTTGACAGCATGCCCTGTGGAAGAGTCAAGTACACCGCAGTCTGGCCTACCGCAAAGAAGCCTCTGTTCTCCCTTTCCTGAAGTCAGGCGTTTCTAGTTTCTTTACTACTGGTGCACTTTGAAAACTAGGAGTAGTAGTCTTTCATCTTAGATGACTGTTTTTATTTTGAATCGGTTTGCTTCTTCAACCCTCCTTACTTTGAGACATCAGTACACCTTTTCCTATGAAGTATGAGCAAAGCCAGAAGAACTAGCCAAGCCCTCAGAAATGTGATCGCTGTTACCCAGAATTTGAGAGTAAGATTACAAAACCTACAGGCAAGATCGAGATGCTGCTTTCTAGTATCTGCAGCAGTACCCATGCCATCTCAGAGATGAGTAGATGAGGCAGAAGGGAGGCACTGGCTTTGTTCTGAGCTGCTAGGCCGGCGGACTGCCCTTCAAGCCACTTCTCACATCTGGATTCTGTTTACCTGGGTGGGCTGAACATAGAGTATAAAAGAGCATTCTAACGCTTCTGCTGTTGGGACACCAGGACAGTTCTGTTTAATTAAGATGTACTCTGTGTCTCACATAGACACATTCCCTTGACCTAGTTTGTTTGAAACAGGAAACATTAAAATAAGGCAGTTTCTTAAGTCAGATGAATAAGTACGAAACATAATTGAGATGCTTATTGACAAAGCCAAGTGGACTCAGTACCTTCATTCCTCACCGTCTCTGATCCATGCTGAATGAGGAAGCCATTCACCTGAGGGGGAAAGAGTTTTGAATGGTCACTAGGAGAAAGGAGAACAGAAACCCTGAATGCGTGCCAGCAGCATATGGTGTCCCTAGGGGGCCCGGGGTCTAGAAGGGGGAAAGGGGGCTGCTGAATGCCAGGGGCTAATCACCAGATTATGAGAGCTTTTAGGGAACTCTCGAATGCTAGCCTGGTAACATTTTTCCCTCACTAAAGAAACATCCAGGGAGTGGGGGGTGGGCAGCAAGAGCTTCCATGGGCACCTCCAGAGGCGGGAGACCAGTGGCAGAAGTTCATTTCATGCAGGAAGGCCCACTTTCCAGGTTACTTCCTAACTCCTGGCTTGCGGGGTTCTTCACACTGTCTGTCCACCGTCCACCAAGGGGCCCGGCCAAAGCTCCCTTTTCTTGAGCTATGTACTTTCAACCAGTTTTGAGCAGCCCCATTTCAGATTGGCCTTTTTATGTTTGATATAAAGAATAGTTGTTGGCCAATTTCATCTTTTCATCGCTGTTCTCTAGGCCTGAATCCAAGCAGTTTGTCAGATGCTCATTAACTCCCCCTTTGGCTCTTTCTAGTGTGTCTCCTAAGCTCATTGTGCCAAGAACTAACGCTTTCTTTTACACGATTCTCTTTCTCTGCTCCATCAGGGAGACAAATTACTTTCCAAAAGGGATCGCCAGGGATGGTTTAATGAGAATTTCTTTGGGGCTAGGCATGGAACGCAATGTAGTTAACATTCGGTGGACTTAATTGGACTTTTCTTTTCTGCCTCTTTTAAAAAAAATCTGAAGCTATCCTGTTAATCTCTCATTTGTAATCAATTGTGTTGACTAAACAAAAGTCTAGGTCGTCTTTTCTTCCTGTCCCAGACAATCCTTTGTTGCCTCTAAATGCCTCATTCTTGAGTGATCCTGGTCGTGTAGATGGGCCCGATTGTTGACAGTTCATTATTGCGCTTTTGTCCATTTAATCTTTCTTGCTGTGTTTTGCATGTGCATGCCTTAATGAGCTCCGTTGGCAATTAACATGTTTCTAGGAGCAAACTGGTTGCTCAGACGTTTGAGAGGGAAGTGCAGGGAAAAGGGCAACGCAGCTGCCTTGAGGTTGTTTATTTCCCAGCGTTTTCTCAAGACTCCTGTCCGCTCTTTGGCAGCCCCACCCCCTCTCCTCGGCCTTTCCTCTTCCCTCCCCCAGCCCACCTACCACCTGCACACCTAGGCACCTGGTTGCAGTTAGTCTTGGGCTTGGCTCTGGGAGCCCTCCATCTTCTCTTGGGCCATACAGCAAAATGGGACCCTTTTAGACCCACTTCTGCAGCCAAGGCAAGAACCAGCACAGTACCCCCAAAATGTGTCTGGATGCTGGCACCTTCTCTGTGTCACTCTTTACAGAGAGGAACCTCTAACCCGCCTAAGGCAATAGGACTGTACAATCTGTTATGTACAAGGCTGTGGCTTTGGAAGAAGGCTTTTTTTTTTTTTTTTTGAGTCTTGCTGGCAAGATTGCTGAAGTGTGAGCAGTCATGGACAGAACAAACATCTTGTAGGGGAAAAGATAATTGGAGTCTTTTTGTGTCTGTGACAGGATTTCCCCTCCCCCGCAATTTGATTTAAAATTTTTTTTCAGGGTGGCCCCTTCAATTTAATCAAGGTTAGAATATTAATATGCAGCTGATGACTACCTTGTTTAAGTCATTTATTAATATTGTAAACCACGAGTCATGCAAACAGTTTAGTATTAAGCAGGAAAAAAAATCAGAAAACAGAGCCTTTCACCCATCAATTCCGATGCATGGTGAATAACTAAGAAGGATTCCAATAAGATGGTTACTGAAAGGACTCGCGCTGGCTTCAGAGATGTGCTGGCTGTTCTAGGTGCTTACTAACTCAGGCAAAGGGTCCTATTTCTCCTGGCATGACTTTTCAGGTGAAGGAATCCTCCCCTGAATCCCACACTTGAGAGAAACAGACATTTTAAACCCAGGAGTAACTTCCAACCCAAGGGAAGTGGTGCTAACCCTTATAGATGCAGAACTGTTTACCTACAATTACCATCAGAGGTGAAATAACACCTTCTCAGGTGAGAGCGATTGACAGGAGCTGGTGTGAAGGTGAAGTAACAATCAAGTCATCAGCAAACAACCTCGAGCAGGTTGGAATACGCTAGGAACTCTGCACAGGTGCACCCCAGAGAAGTGGTCCTCTTCCTCACTGCAGAGACGAGCAGTCTGAGAGAAATGCCTCCTACGCTACCTGTGAACTTTATTTTGTATGCTCCCTAGCCTGCAAGGAAACAATTCCCATCCCTTTTCAGTACTGTCAACCTGGAAACAAATTTTTCTGCTTAAGGAGATGAGTGACCCTTTTAACCTCTGTCCTGTGATACTTGTTTCAGAAGACTGCCTCAAAGAAAGTTCTCTCACCTGATGATGGCTGGAAAGGTCCCTTCCTCTATCTCGTGTCCCCTCCTTTTTTTTCCTCCTCCTTCTTCTTTTTGTTTTTAGTTTTTTATTATTTATTTATTTATTTTGGTTTTATGAGATAGGGTCTTGCTATGTAATTCAGCCTGGCCTTGAACTCACTATGTGGTCCAGGCTGACTTGGACCTCGCAGTGACACTCCTGCTCCAGCCTCTGGAGTACTAGGATTACAGGTATGGGCCACCATGCCTGGCATAGTTTTTCTTCTTAAGAGAAGAATCCGACACTGATTTCCATGTGCAGGCCAGCTTCCCCTTCCCCACTTCTCTAGGGATGCAACGGCACTAGCTTTGTGCTGTCTGCCTTGCCTGAAGTTCTGGCGCTGCTGAGAAGGCCAGTTTGCCTTTCATTTCCCGCTCTCCCAGAAGCACACCTGAAAAGGATCCTCTTGGGAAAAAGGAAAAGATCTTGGTGGAGACAACTTTCACATTGAGTGGTCAACTGTCCCAGCACCAAAGGGACACCTGGTGCGAGCGGGGTGCTAACCTCTCTACCCTGACGCGGCCCCAGAGGGACAGGCGTCTGAGAGGAGCTAGCCCGCCACATCCTCAGCCTAAGTCCTTCTCACCCGTGCTGGGGTTTCCTGGGCTTGATACGTGCACTACGATTTTGGAGTTAAATCTGCATATTGCTTTGGGTCCCAATCTCCCCGCAGCGAACTGCAGCCAGCACGAGATAACATTTAAATTCCCCCTCGCTTCCTCGTCCCCCCCTCACTGGCTGCGCCTTCCCAGACTTGGGGGGAGGGAGGGAAGGAATACAAAAAAACGAGGACGCTCTCCTTTCAGGAAATGGAATTCTAATGTACGCGTTCCTATTTCTGAATCGGAGGTACTAAAAATACCCCCGCGACAGCCTGAGGAAGCTGTCGCGGGCCTCTGTGCAAACAAAATCGACAATTCTCCCTCCCTGCGCAATGGGTCTGCGAATTGGGCAGGGGGCCGGAGGAGACAGAACCGGGACTGAGACCAGGACAGAGCCCCGGCCGGCCCTACTTCCCAGCCTCTCTCCCGGGGCCCCAGTTCTGAGATTCCGCTTCCACCACCTAGAACCTTAGGCACCGTTGGTTTGCCGAGTCCTGGAGTCTGAATGCCTCCTCAGTTTAGCCGCTCTGCTGATCCTGGGTAGGACTCGAAGCTGGTCCCTGCCTCTATTTCTCCCTGCGTAGAGTGGGTACACTCATCGCCAGCTGCAGGTTGCAATCCGCAGCCCAGAGGACGTGTTAAGTGCCTGGCTCGAACGGGTGCTCAGGCAGTGAGAGCCCTTCTGCTTGGGGAAGCTCCTGGTGCTCTGGGCACGGAGCGCCTACTGTATACCCGCGAGCGCGCGCGGAGAGCTGACCCGCTTTCCAGTCACTTTCAGCGTTGCTCCAGGCTTTCCCCTTCGCATTAACCACCCTTCCTCCCCTGCAGCCGCCCCACCCCCATGGAAACCCTCTTGGGGCCCGCGCCTGGCGATCCTGTCCCGTGGCTGGGGAGGCTGAGTGGACGTGGACTCCCTGGCCCCTCGGATCATTGCTCCAGAAGACGTGGGGTGAATCGCGGCGAGAATATTAAAAGTGTGTTGTGTGGGGTGGGGGGTGGGGGGCCGGGACGCCCGGCACGACGCGCCGGTAATCCGAGCTCTTGATTATCCAGATTCGGATCAAACGGGGCGGTGGCAGCCGGCCCCCTCCTGGGAATGATTAGATGATTAATGTAATGCTGTTTGAAGGGTCTCTGTTTTCTCTCTTAATTTGGGTCATTACTTAGAAAGCAAGCGTGAGATCATTTCATCAGCGTGCTCAGTGGCGGAGATAGCTATTCAGGAAATGGGCTAACTGCGCGGTAATCAGAACCCGGGAGGCGGCGGCGGCGAGCTCAGGGAGCCCGGCGCGCCCTCCCGTGGCAGGGCGCAGGGCACCCGGAAACCAGTCCCGGCCCAGGAGCGCAGGCCGGGGAGCCCAGGAGCTCTGGCCGTCAAGGGAGACGGGGAGTGGTGGCTGCTCCCCCTAGTAAGTCGCCCGGAGAAAGGGACCTGCCCAGAAGCGCCCTGGCGAGGCTCTAACCGGCCTTGCCCCCTTGGTCGCCTTTGCTCCAGGACGTACCCCAAAGCGGCACCCCGACATACAGCTACCGTTTAACTCTTGAAAACATTTTCTCACTCAAGGCAACACCCCCAAATAAAAACGTGGCACCCAGTGGAGGACGAAGTAGGCCTTTTTTGCTCTCGCTCCTGGGTCCCTGAACACAAGCTTTGCAGAGACACCGGTTGGGCCTCACCCTAGCAGCACTGCCCCTAAAGAAGCCGCATCTGGGGGGGGATGCTATGAATGGCTATTTGTTTGTAGCTGCAGAACTGACCTGGCGGCGAGGGGAGGGGAAGAAGACGCGCACTAATGATTCTGTTTATTGAGTCACATGTGTGTATATATCCCGTGTGCGCTTGTACAGGAGAAATTACATGGCTGTATAAAGATGGCTGGGGGCTCCGTGCTCCTCTGGGGCGCTCACGATGACAGGCTGGGGTTAAAAATCGGCCACTCGAGGAGAAGCCGAGGCCTGGAATTAAATACGATTCGACGCACTGCATTTAAATAAATTTCCTGAATATACAAAGGTGGGAACCACGCATTTGTTGCCAGTCATCGAGGAAACGTTTAACTTTCCAAAAATATGCTGGTTTCGATAAATAGATTTTAGCCTCTCTGCTATAGTTTTTTTTTCTTTTAATTTTAGAAATAAGTTTATACGTGTGATCTGTTTTAGGGCGGCGGAGGGCAGAAGGAGGGCAAGGCAGTAGCTCTCAGCTCTGCACCGTCCTGGTCAGGTCCTTTGTGGAGGGAGCGGCGGGGCCCACGCTGTCGTGGAGCTTGCGCACATGTTTCTTTAAGTCAAAGTTTCTGCAAAAACCTTTGCCACAAGTGGCGCACGTGAAAGGCTTCTTGTCGTTGTGGGTGTGCATGTGGAAGGTCAGATTGTAGACCTGGTGGAAGGCCTTGTTGCAGATGGTACATTTGTACTGCTTCTCGCCGCTGTGGGTCAGCTTGTGGTTCTTGTAGTTCCCTACAGAAGACCAGAAACAAAATAAAAAAAGTAGGGGTATGGAGAAGAAGGAAGGGGCTGGGGCATCCCCGCGTTGGCTCAGGTGCCTGAGCGAAGAAGGCGACGCTTGGCTAGGCGGGCGCGACCTCTTCCAGTAAAGAAGTTGTCAAACTTCGTTTGTGTCAAGTCCAGGGCTCTCCTGAGAGGACCAGGGCGGTCCTGCGGATTCCACCCTCGCCCTGCCCCGCGGGGTCCCAGGGCCAGGGAAGCGTCCCACCCGCGGCGCTCCAGAGACGCACCGGGCCTTCTGCTGGCTACTGTCTCGCTCCAAGAAATTCGCAGGAACTCAAGCTCCATGCTTTTTTTTCCCCCTTTTCATTTTAAATGTTACTCTGGTCCCCCAGTTACTACCTGGAGATCCAAACATGCCTTGGAGACTCCTAGCCAGAGATAGGGTCTGGGCCACGGAGGACTGTACCATTTCCCTTGAGTCTTAAATTATTCTCAGGAGGCACATTTTGCCTAGAGTTTTTTGTTTTTCATTTGAAAGAGGGAATACTGATACAAAGAGAACGTTTCTCCTTTTTGTTTCTCCTTCCCTTCTGCCCATTTCCTTTCCTCATACCTCCAAAATTCAGCGTCCCGGTGCATCCCTCCTGAATTCAGAGAGGTCTACTTAATCCGGTCTGGAGCGCTTCCATCTACACCCAGCATATAACCCGATTCCAAGGAACCGCAGCGCCCTAGCCCGCGGGCTTCTGTGCTGCGCCTTCCAGACCCCTCTTTGCCTTTCCCCCTGCTAAGACCTGCTGAGTCCCGAGATGAGGTGAGCAGAGGGCCGCGCTGGGCACGTTACCTTTTTGGTGAAAGCCTTTGCCGCAAAATTCGCAGACGAAGGGCTTGTAGCCCGCGTGGATGCGGATATGCGTGTTGAGCGTGGAGCTGCGGTTGAAGGCTTTGCCGCATTGGTTGCATTTATGCGGCTTTTCCTGCGGAGAGGGATGCGCACACAGTAAGGCTGGGACCTCGGCCCGGAGAGGGCACCCTGGGGACACCTCGGAGAGTCACAGCATCCCCGGGAAGGGTAAGGGAGGTTCTTGGCCATCCTATTCCCCAACGCTGTCGCTCTGACTGCGAAGGGTGGGTTACGCGCGCGGGCCGCGGGCCGGGCCTTACCCCGGGGCCACGTACCTGGGTGTGGATAATTTTGTGTCTGCAGAGCGTGCTGGCTTGGCGGAAGCCTTTACCGCAGACTTTGCACACGAAGGGTCTGGCTCCGGTGTGGACCGGCATGTGGCGGGTGAGGTTATAGTGGGCGTTAAACACCTATAGAAAGACAAGAGGAGCCTTGGTCCACGTCCCAGCCAAACCCTAGAGCCTGCTCGGGAAAGCCACCTCGCCTATCGCCCCAACAAACAGTCCCCTTCAGAAGCTAGAGTTCTACTTCAAAGTACGGCAAAGCAGTTGTTGGCGACACCCCCATTTCACAGAACAGGAGACTGAGGCCCACCTAGATGCTCAAGTTGAGTATGCAGCTACTGGAGAGTTCCTCAGCTTGGGAGAGGGTTGTTCAAGGCTGCCCCGGGGAAGCAGCCTCCACCGGTCGCCCCTCCCAGCCCCGAGGACACTGGACCTCACCTTGCCGCACACCTCGCAGGTGAAGTTTTTGGGTTTGCCCTCCGCGGAGGCCCCGGGCAGCTTGCTGTGGCCCTTGACGCCGCCGCGCTCGGCGGTCAGGCTCGAGTTCTCCTTCAGCACTTGCTCTAGCGGCGCCGGCAAGCGCTCCTTATGCGGATAGGGAGTCGGGTGGGGGAACTTGTCCGCGGCCAGGCCGGCCAGCTTGGCGTTCTCCAGCAGGAAGAGCTTGGGGTGCGCGGCCAGGGCTGTGGGGGCCTGCGCGTTGAGGAGGCCAGACGGGAAGAGGTGGCCTCCGAGGAGCTCGGAAGGCGGGTACGCTGCCGAGTCCAGGTAGTTGAAGTAGTAGAGCGAGCCGCTGGCCGGCAGCCCCACCGCCTGGTTGATGACCTGCGGCTTGATGACCCTGCCCGCGGGCAGCGCAGACGGCGCGAGGCCCAGCTCGGCCTTGCAGCACAAGCCACAGTTGGTTTTGCACAAGCCGCTGGCGCCGCACACTGGGGCCCCCCCGCCGCCGCCGCCGCCGCCGCCTCCACCGCTGCCGCCGCCCGCCCGCAGGCTGCTCTTCCAGAGCTCCGAGTAACTGAGCAGAGTCTTGGACGGCACCTCGTAGCCCAGGGGCTGCAGGGGGATCATGCAGGGCAGCGGCGAGCAGAGGTTAAGCAGTTTCTTGCTCTGGCTGCCGTCAGCCTCAAGCGCCCCGGGCCGGGGCTCGAAGGGCACGCGGGGCTCGGACGTCTTGGCCATGATGCGCTCGATGGAGAAGGCCAGCGTCTTGGAAGTGGCCGGCGACGCTCCGGCGCGCGGGCAGGCCGGGGGCACCATGGTCTCCAGGGAAGCCGAGCTGGCCATGGCGCACGGAGCGGAGCCGAGCCGAGCCGGGCTGGGCCGGGGCACAGCCTCTCTCCTCTAGGTCTGCATTCCGGAAAAGGCAGGGGGTAAAACCACAATTTAATAAGCAGCTAGTCGGACCCGGGTCACCCATTTACATTCAAATGAACGCGGGCAGAACAAAGTGCACCCAAGGGTACCAAATTACCGCCCATCAACCCGGCGCGAGAAGGCACCCACCAGCCCCTGCCCTGGGACTGGGAAAGGGAGAAGAGAGGGGAGGGCTGCCCAAGGAGGGGGGAGGGAGTCGCAAATGAACCCCCTGCGCCCTTCCCTGGACCCAGGCCTCCGCCGCGCGCCCAGAGCGGGAAGCAGGAGCGGCGAAGTTAAGCGGCCCGGGAGAGCCACCTCGCGTTTACCTCTTTCCGCCACCGCCAGGGAGACGCGTTCCGAGCCATGCAGCGTGTCTCTTCTGTCACATTTTGATGGCAAACATCTTCCCCTCCGCGTGAGATCACTGTCTTTTACACTCAGCTGACATCACATGAAGTCACTCGAAGTGGAATGACACGGGCGGCGGCGCGGCTCCCCAGCGGACCTCGTGCTCCCCCGCGCCTGCCGGCCGCCGCCGCCGCCGCCGCCCCTCAAACTTTAAAAGGAGGCAACTGGCGCCCGCGCTCCCCTCGCTCGGAAAGTGCGAGCGGTTTGCGAATCGGGAAGGAGGGAAGAGACGGGCGGGGGGAGGGGGGAATCGTGATGGTTTTGCCGGTGGAAGGTGGGGGGGGGCTCAAACCTAAACCCAGGCAGAGTTCCGTGCGTGATTCACAACTTTGGGGGCCTACAGGTTTGGGGGACGCGGGGCAGGCGGGGGGGGCCGTCGCGCTGCCCCCGAGGGCCCCTGGGTGTCTGTCTAGTACTCAAGTCCCCCTCAGCCTTCCGCAGCCGCGCTGGGCATCCTGCTAATAAACTGCTATTTACCCACGGAGCCGGCGCCAGCCCCGAACACGCGCAATGATAATTACCTCATTAGGATGTGGCGCATGGACGCGAGCGCGGCGTTTGGAGGGGGTACTTGTTAATGGGGAAATATTAATTTATGCAAAAGCAGCAAGCTCGCTTTGGCTGGCGTCGGAGGTCGGGACAGAGCTCCCGCCGCCCAAGGACGACCTCGAGGCGTCCGGCCGAGCAAGGCCGCGCACCAGCGGCATCCCCGCGCCTCCAGTTTCCTGGCGGGCTCCCCGCCCGAGGCTGGGGGGAAGACTGTGCCGAGAACTGGAAGACTATTTGAGATCCTAATCGATCAGAACTGCTGAATTGTGATCCGGTTCCCGAGGCCAAGGAGGCTTGGGGCTGCGTGCGGGGAGGACCCGGAGGGCAGTTCTCCCGCTGATGGGTACTTACTGTTGGTATAATTGAGAAGGTCCAATCTCCACCTGTTTAAGGAGCAGATTGAAACAGCAGAACCTCCCCTGGATCCTATTAAAACGTTTTTCCTCCTAAGGCCATTCAGTCGAACCAATTTTCCGAAGTGATTCATAGAGCTGAATTCTGCCAAGGCAGCTCTTTCACTTTTAGCCACTAAAGCACCGCGTGGAACCGGGTTTTGTGTTTTTCTAAAATAAAGAGAAGGATTATCAGAAGGGAGAGGGAGGGGGTCTAAAGGGGAGCGGGCAGAGACTTAGTGTGGCCAGAGGTACAAGCAGAGGGAAGAAAAGGCCCTTTTCTAGACAGGCCCCAAGTAAGTTCGGAGGAATTCAGCGTTTTGTGCCTGGCACACAAAAGCAATGCGCTCCGAGCTTGGTTTGGAGGGGCTGAATTCATCTGTTTGCAGACCGGTCCACCTCGTATCACAACAAACTGCTCAAAGACGCTCCGGCGCTCTCAACAGGCCGGGTGCTCTTGGTGACAACAAAAGTGGTGGAGACTGAGGGTTGGGTGTGTGTGTGGGGTGGGGGGGGCGGCAGCTAGCAAGACAGGGAGAGAGAATTAGGTGTAGGAGAGGAGGGGGTGTGCAGAGATTTTTTGAAAACTTTTGGCTGGTTTTGTTTACTGGACAATTATATCTTGCCAGCCGGCTTTTGCAAGACCACAAGCTTTGTAGCCACAACCACAGTTTAAGAGGATTACAGTGGGTATACTATGAGCAAACAGGGTTGAGGGTTTGATAGTGAATTCCAGAAATACTGTGGGTAGAGGTAAACCCTCTTCCTTGCTCAGGAGCAGGTCTTGAAGGGCTGAGTATCTGTCCTGCCCTAGGGCCCTTCCAGCTAGGAGACATCCCGGGGAAACCATCAAAGGACAGGGCAAGGGAAGCTCCAGTTTTAACCACAGGCATAACTCCCTTTTCCCTGTAGAATTTCTCTTTCCTACCCACCCAGTTGTGGCTCCTCTGACATGCCATTGCAGACCAGATATGGATATGATAGGTACAGGACAAATATACTTGGGAAGCAAAGACAGAAGAACAAAGAGAGGTCTCTAAGGAAAAGTGGCTTGGAGGGGGCTGCGGTAGGTTAATGTGCTCATTCTGCCAAGCTCTGAAACTGACCCCAACTCAGCAGTCCTAAATCTGCTTCCTCACCAACCCCCCACCCCACCAACTTCTAGATCTCTAAGCCAGAGAGAGGCTGGCCAGCGTGGAGAACAATTTCATACAGCCCATTTAATTTAGGACAGGTTAGAGAGACTGAATTCTGGACCCCGTGTGCCCCCCCCAGGTTAGTGTAAACACAACAGCGCCAGTGACTCCCCTTCCCACCAAACAGGAAACAAACCACTCACCCCAACATTGAAACCATATCAATACATCGCAGCCTCTCAAAGACTGAATTTCTATCCCGACTTTGCTGTGGATCCTGCTTGCCACCAGCCACCAGCATTGCACCCCAACCCGTTTTCCAAATTGAGTAATTGTTGATCTCCAAGGCAGCTGAGAGATGGGCTGGTTTGAAAGCTGCATCGGGCTGAAAGGCTTCCAAGGGCTTCCTGTGAACCTGACTTGCCATCCCAGTGCTGTGCGTGGCTGCATAAACCATCTCTCTCTCCCCAGCATCACAAAGGAATGCTACCTCCACAGAAAGCAAACATTTGGGTAAAAACAAGTTGCCCCTAATGTGCCTCTCCTTCCAAATGTTGGGTGAATACACTGGCTTTTATGAAAGTATTTAATTAGCTTCCACAAACTTCTTCCCTTGCCTGCAGATTATATTGAAGTGGAGGGTTGGAAACTATTTTACACCTTGCCACTCACATGTTAATTAATCTCTATCTAACCCTAATTGCAGTTTATTCAAGCACCGCTCAACAGCTCACCCACACAATAAACACTGATCCTACTTTTATACATATTACTTCACGTTAACACATTGAGTAATTAACTCCAGTACCAACTAATAGTGCAAACAAATATTTTCTGTAAACGAGATGATTTCAGGCAGAATAATAGAAGACTTGGGAACCGTGGTGCACAGTGAAGGGAGTACTGAGATTTTCATTCGCTGCCCCCAACCCTCCAAATTCATTCTCCTACCAAGTGTTTTTTTTTAAAGGCTGACATGCCTTTTTTATATTTTAAAAGGACTATAGAAATTAAAACCTCCCAAGGAGGAAGTTGTTGGAAGAGGTCCGTGAGATCAGGGATGACTTCTTCTACCTACACATTTTCAGGGGTGGGAAAGTGCCAAATGACTCGACACACAGGGGAGCAAGAAGCTCCAGGCTAAACAGATATTTCGGGGATGCGGTTCCCTTTACGGAACATAAAATCCCTGGAACTTCCTGCTCTGAGAAGTCCTGGCCTTCAAAGCGATGACGGCACTCCAGTGAGTCTCGGGAGGCAGGCAGGTGTGCGAACTGACCGGGAGCCGGCAGGCACAGCCCCGAAGAGACCTCCTAGGCCGCAGGACACGCTCAGCCTGCGGAGCTCGATTCCTAGAGGCGTGGGGGACCCCTGAAACCCCCAGGCCCAGCTTCACATGCGTTTGGCAGCTCTTAACGCAGGCTGCGGCCCCGGGACCTACCCAGGAAGTCAGTCTGTAGCCCTGGGCCTCAGCTCCAGGCCTCTCACTCGGAAGGCCCCAGCCAAAGGACGGACGCTTTTGCTTCGTTGCCATCTGGCCTTTGCTGGGGCCTCAACCCCTGCCGGAAGCCCCTTCCCACCCTGCAGAGCGGGGTGCCGAGGCCCGTTTCTGTCTGCGGCTGGGTAGGGCCTGGTTCGGGCGCCGCCACCCCCGGACCCGTGGCCTTGCCACACCACACCCGGGCAAGCGCCTAGCGCAGGCTGACCTAGGATCCGGGCACCACCCCAAAGAGCGCAGGGTTTTAATTGAAAGCGCAGTTCTAAGCACAGCTGGCGGCTGTCTATTGATTTTATAGGAGCTGCTCTTGTAGGAAGCATATTAAATATGACTGGCCAGGCTGGAGCTGAGCAGGAGCTGAGCCTCTCCTCCCGCCCCTTTCCTTTGGCCATTTCATGGTCACTAACCTGAATCACTGTAACGCTGACTTTTGTTTTAAAAACACTTTTTTTTAAATGCCAGAAATCGCCCACACTTTAGGAGAAATTATTTAGCTGACGCTTTCCTGCAGTGCAGGCAGTCTCAGAGGAAAATCCCTTTCTTGTGCGAAAGCTCACACATTGGCCCTGCGCCTTGCACCTGGGAGATACGGTGAGCACTTCCTCTCCAAAAGGGCGCTGTGCTTCAGCCTTGATCGCTTGTGTCTCATGGTTCTGAGTGACAAGGGGCACTTGTAAGTAAGTTTTCAGACACCATTATTTTTTAAAGTCTGATTTAAATACATAATATATCGTCTTCTGCCACCTCCTCTGGGAGTGGATCTGCGTCGGGGAAGACCACAGGCTCAGGGTTGCCAAGTTTGGGGACTCTGGCCAGGGACGGATTTAATGTGCTTCACCCCGCCCTGCTATGCCTTGTTTGGGGTGGCAGTGGGGAGTTAACCCCAAACCAAACAAACTTTATGGGTTTGAGGAGTGTGTTTCCTCTCTAGCCCCCTCCATTCCTTCCCTCCTTCTCTCTCCTCTCCCCTCTTTTCTTACTTTCTCCCTTCCTTCCTTCCTTCCTTCCTTCCTTCCTTCCTTCCTTCCTTCCTCCCTTCCTTCCTTCTTTTCTTCCTTCCTTCCTTCCCTCCCTCCCTCCTTTACAAGGAACATTTAAAATCTGATTTACAGTACTTGGTGCCGCACTTAACCGCTACGGAAAATAGATTGACTTCTAAAGAGAAATTCTTCTGAGATCCTCTTTAGCACCCCAGGAAGCAGTTTACTGAAAACACTCGAACAGCCTTGCCCGTGGCGGGCTAGTCCCAGGCGCAGGGGCCTCAGCCGTCCCTAAGCGTCGTTCCTGGGATTAGTGCTGTGGAGAGACAAAGAGCCCCAGACACTCTTGGCCCAGAGAAGCCCGCGTGCCGGAGAGATCCCAGGTTCCTGGTGCCGCACAGTCGCAGGTCTGGCCCACCAGGGATGGATGGGCCAAGCCTGCTGCTGCATCTGCCCACAACCTTGGGGAGGCCGCGGTGCTCGCAGCTCGGATGGCCGTGCGCCGACCCACTGCACCCGGAGGCTGCCTTCGCAGTGCTCCTGGCACTCAGGGACTGGTCTGCAAATCTCATTGCACCCACAGACCAGGTTTCACCCTGAGCAGAAGAGGCACCAACAGCCAAGGACTGCCCACGGCGGCAGAGAGAGGAGGGTGTGGTGATACAAACCTATCATGATTTCCAGGATCCTCCCCACACCCTCTGCGATTACATCCGAGGACAATCGCCGTGTCGCAAATCTAGGCAGTGCATGGGATCCTAGGCCAAAGGGAGTCTCCCAAAAGAGCAGATCTGTAGTCTCTACCGGTGCGAGTTTGGAGCACTCCCCTCTCTGCCCTGGATGCATATATAATCACAAACATATATATGCATATTGTATATATGCATATGTATGCATAGCGTGTATATGCATACTTGTGTGTATAAATACTATCGACAATCCTAGAAATGTCATTTAATTAGGAATCTGATCCAATACTGGTGCGCAGCAATTTGCAAGCAGACCTGTCATCCTTTCAGGTGTGATGTGGGGAGGAAGCGCACCTGGGTTTCCCTCTTGCCACCTGATTTTAGTGTGTAATCCAAAGGAAATAATTAGTAATAAAATTAATGTATATTATATATGATCTTATAGACACAAATATACACACATATATATGGATTTATGTAGCCACATGTATTTGAAATAAAAAGGCGTTTTTATGAGTGTTGGACTCTACGTAGTAGGGAGATGTTGATTTCCGATTCGCTGGGAAGACGGCTTAGGATCTTGGGCATTATTTAACTTGGCAGCTGGTTAAGCTCCATGGTGGAGCCTGCCCAAAGGTATTAGCGTTAAGTGCTGAGAGCAGGAGTTAAGCCGGCACAGAAAAAGGAGGAACCAGAGGAGGCAAAGGGTGACTGAGACAAACCGATCTGAGATTCCCCCAACTTCTGCCAGTCTGCCGGAAGCGCAGGTCAGAGCTGGGCGGTGTTTTGTATAACTGGGAACCTGGCGAACCCCAGCACTGTTGTGCTTGTCTTTTGCTCAGTTTTGATAAGAACTCTCTGTGTGTGCCTGCACAGGGAAAAGGTCTCTGCCCTTGTCGCTGCGGCGCTTGTGCGCTCGGTGGAATCCAACTCCACGTTTTTTTCAGAATTGCCCAGCGTTGCTGCTCAAATGGATTAGTCTGTTTCTTTTCTCATTCCTGTCTTCCTGGCATACACAGATCCCCTCCTCTGATGATGTAGCCCAGGTAGCAGTTAATAGTCGATAACTTATAACTAGTATACCTAAGGCCTATTAGATGCCAGACACAGTCCTAAATTAAACACACACCCCAGTCTTTCACATCATCCTATGAAGTCAGTGTATTTAATCAGCATGTTTATCACACAAATGCAAAAATTGAGGTTCCTGGAGGCCAGGTAACTCATCCAGGCTCACATAACTGGTGAAGGTGTTTTCAGAACCTAACTCCTGTATGGTACAATTAACCTGTACCATTGTTGGAGAGTAAATTGGGGTGAACACTTTGGAATATTGGTTGGCAGTTATCTACTAAGGTTAAGTATGTGCAGTACT
Organism: Dasyprocta punctata; assembly: GCA_004363535.1. NCBI lineage: Eukaryota > Metazoa > Chordata > Mammalia > Rodentia > Dasyproctidae > Dasyprocta > Dasyprocta punctata. Next base: position 59,053 of record RJWM01005648.1, read on the forward strand.
TGCAACCTGGCCATTTCCATCTTAAGTGTATCTCTAACAGCAATGTGTATCTATGTTTATCAAAAGACATGCACCAGAATGCTCATAACAGCACTATGTGAAATATCCCTAAGCTAGAAAATTTTTGAATAATCATCAGAAGTGGAATCCATAAATAAATACTAGTATGTTCACAAAATGAAATACCATACATCAATAAGAATCCACTAACTACTGCTGTGCTCAAGAGTGTGAATAAGTCTCACAGACATGGTGCTGAGCAAAAGCAGCCAGACCCAAACACTTGATACTGCATGATTCCATTTTTAAAAAGTTCCAAAACAGGCAAAATGTGGAGGCACAGGGGCTTCAAAGGTACTGATGAAGGTCTGTTTCCCGACCTGGGATCTGGTATGTGAATGCTCACCATGCTGTGAATGCTTATTTGTGAACTTCTCTGTATATGTTATACTTCTGTAATCTGTTCAATTAGCTGATTTGCTTACATGTCTACATATGTACTATAATATCGATGTATCTGTTAAATGGATGAATAATCAGCACGATTTTGTCTGACTCCTTGCCAGCCCCCATTTCCCAAATAAATACCAGTCTCCTCCTGCCTCTTGAGTAATTCTCCTTCAATTTCTTCCTTTGGACCAGGCACATCAATTAATTGACTACTCATATAGATGTTTAAAAACAAGCGACATCTATACGTCTGACACTGTTACTTTTGGAGTTGGGCAGTTGAGCCACCTTCCCAGGGGACCTGCAGAGGGCTCAAGCACACTTCGTCAGGAGAGCTCATTTGTACAACCTCAGCAGAGGAGTGGCATTTGTGAACTTGGACCTCACCCTTTGTCCAGGGCTCATTAGGGCTGGCCTCAGATTTTCCGGAGATACTCTAGTAGGTACCTTGGAAGGTGCAGGAACTGGCTGACGACAACAGGACAGGGCATGGGGTGTTTGTAGGAACTGGCATTAATAGAAAACCTTGGCAAGTCTTTAGAGCACAGCTCACTGGGGCTTGGTCCTAGACAGACCAGCAGAAAAAAGACAGACTCTTGGCTCTCTGGCAAGTGACCCAGTTAGCAGAACTAGCAGTTTCACTCTGGGAGAGGATGGGGAAGTTTATTTTAGGAGGGGAGAAAAGCCTTGGAACACAGAAACCAAAGCGAATCCCTGATAATCCCTTGCACAAATTCCTGGTGAATTCTGCCAGTGGCACGAGTTGCAAATCTGACCTCAGCGTTTCAAGTCAGATACCAAAACCTACAACTAAAGCATTGTGAGTGGGTGCAAGGGGGCGGTAAGAGCTGTGCTCTAACTCAGGCTAAAAAGAACTGTTTTGTCCTGAAAAACTGAGAAGAGATAGGACAAGCAGTGGTAGAAATTTTGAGCTTATTTTACTGGGCGTAGTCTAGATGCCATGGGTATGGGGCTTACTAAGGTAAATAGGATCTCTGCCCTTCCGGAATCTGCATTCTGCCATTCCACCGTTTGGCATGCACAGACCTCCTTCTGTAAAAGTGCCAGATACTGGAAGACTTTTTTTCTTTTTGTGGTATTAGGGCTTGAAACCAAGGGTATTGGAAGATTTATAATGGGCATGGCTAAAGTAACACAAGACCTTCGAAGGATGGAATAAGGGAAAAAAATAAAACAAAACAAAAAGTCCAATGGACAAAACAAGATAAAAGAAAAACAAAAGAGATCAATGAAAACAACAAAAACGTAAAGAATTCTCTGGCAGTGAAGTTAAAATACTTAAGAAACTTCTCACACCATCAGAAGTTACAGGTGAAAATAATAAATAAAAAAATGAGTTTCTGCAAGCATTTTTGTGATAGGTACATCAACTAACCATTTGGCATCTTATTGCCTCATGCTTTTTGTAGACTAATTTCTGGTCTGGGTAGACCTGGGTCTCCGTGGAGTGTGACATTTCTTAAAATGTGCTAACATAAAATTTCTTTCTGGGATTTGTAGGGCTGTTTGTACTTTTCTGACTTCCTGGTCTGTGAGGCAATGTAGGTTCTGGAATCAGATAAAGCCAGAAGTTCAGTTGAATAGTTAGTTGAGCTCTTATAAGCAAGTCACTGAACTTTACTTTTCTTTTCTTTTTTTTGGTACCGGGGATCAAACTCACGACCTCACACTTCCCAGCAGATGCCGCTGAGCTAAACCTCCTGCCCTCACTGAACTTTTCTACAATGAGAAAATGCACAAACATTGCTCAGCACTGGCAACTGGTCAATGGAGAGCCCTCCGTGAGTATTTGCTATTACTGTCATGATAACTGCTGTCACTGATAACAGTGACCCTCCAGATGGACAAAAGAAGGAGAGGGAAGAAGAGGAATAAGAAGCATTCTCATTCTACTCTTTGTTTTGTTTTGGTATATAAGGTGAACTTTTTTTCTGATTTAAAAATGTAATCAGTGGAGAACTTTTGGGAAAGGTGTAGGAATTTAAAAAAAAGAAAATGAAAATTACTCATGAACTTACCACCCAGAAATCAGACAATTCTTTGGTGTATATTCTTTCTATGCATTTACAAGATTGACGCCACATGATATACACAGCTTTATAATCTGCTTTTCCATTTGATATAGCTTGAATATTTTCCTGTGTTTTAAATATGCTAATAAGACACAATTTTAATGTCTCTGTAGTATTTCACTATATATCTTTAGCATGAGTTAAATAGTCCTTTGCTGTTGGTATTTAGGTTGTTTATACTATTTTTTGCAATACTCCATCAGGAACATTCTCACATATGAATTCTGTGCTTAGTTAATTCCCATAGGACAAATTCCCAGAAGTAGCATTACTATAGCAAGAGATACACACATTTTTAAAGCTTTAGATACCAACTGATGGATTGCCCTTCAGAAAGGGGGTACACATTTATCCCCACTCCAACCAGCAGGACGTGACAATTCCTCTTTCCCAGAACCTTTACTAACACTAGGCATAATCACTTTAAAAATCTAACCAATTTGATAGGTCCCAAATGCTATCTTACTGCTATTTCTGCCCATGTGTTCTTGCCCAGGGCAGACTCGGTTGCCAAATTGTGGAGAACTTGGAATGTACAAATCATGGTGCAGACCTGGATGAGAGAACAGAGGAAGACATATGGGAAAGGGAGGGAGGGAGGGAAGGAGGGAGGGAGAGAGGGAGGGAGGGAGAGAGAGAGAGAGAACACAATCCAGAGAAAGAGACCAATGTCACAACTCTTTTGACATCAACATGTTTCCAGACTGCTTTAGGCTTTGAATATTTCCTTGAGATGCACTCTGACTCCTTGTCAGAATGCTGACCTCTTCTAATGCTTTTTTCTTGTGTCCTGCACGTTGACGTTGACCTGTAGCCGAAGTCCCAGCCCATGAAGTGGGAGGCTCAGGCTGATGAGGTCAAGGTGGCCTGTGTCTCTCCCAAAGGGCCCCAAACAACTGTGCTCGGGCTTGGTTAGAGGTTTTGTAAATGCAAGCCGGCTGGCCAGAATGAGGAACATTCCTGTGAGCAGCTGGCCAGTTCAAACCTCTCTCCATGCCTAGAAAAAAAGTCAGAACTACTAGAAATGAGAACACGGGTCCTGACCATATTGCATAAATGGAAGAGAAGGTACAAAGTTAGATCTTCCTCCTGAATTTCTGCAACGGTTAGATTTTTCTCCTGAATTTGAACTTCCTTCCACCAGAGAATGGCATGAGTTAGTTACCATTCTGACTGTTGCTTAATATTTCCTCAAAATTAAAAAAATAACTAGCCAGGCTTGGTGGTGCATGCCTGTAATCCCTGCACTCAGAAGGCTGAGGTAGGAGGATCATTGCTTATTCAAGGCCAGCCTGGGCTACAAAGTGAGTTAAAAACCAGCTTGAATTGCATAGCAAAATCCTGTCTCAACAAAACAAAACAACAACAAAAAATGACTAATCTTATTATGAGGCACTTTGAACACATAAAGAAAATTTAACAATAATTGTTCATCTCTGGGCCCCAAAAGATCCATCCATATACGTACTCACGTTGCCCCCTTCATATTATTCTAATGCAAGTCCCAGACATATTTTTATCATCCATACATACTTGCAAGACCATCACCTAAAACATTTTTTAAAATTTATTTTTTGCGGCACTGGGGATCAAACTCACAACCTCACACCTGCTAGTCAGGCACTTAAGCCACTGAGCCAAACTCCCAGCCCTAGCTTTTTGAGGCAGGGTTTTACTATGTAGCTCAGTCTGGCCTTGCGCTCACATTGTAGCCCAAGCCGGCCTCAAACTCACAACGCTCCTCCTACCTCAGCCTCCGGAGTGCTGGGATTAAAGGCGTGTGCTACCACGCCCGGCTCATCACCTAAAACATTAACAATAATACCTTGACAGCCTGAGACAACCACATTTATAATCTTCTGATAAATGTAAATTTTAAAAATTTGCTTAAATAAAAAAAATGTTTAAATCATGGTCAACGAAAGTCATAAGTACATTACCACACACTGTAATTGGTGGTTATAGCTCTTAAATCTTTTTTCCTTGCTATTTACCTCTTGAAAAAAAATCTGATTTTTTTTATGACCCTATAGTTTCCCTCAATCTGGGTTTTGCTGACAGCATCCCTGTGGTGACAGCAATTTAAAGCCTCGCTTGTTAGGAAGCTACCTTCTTTTTGGATATTCCCTTGAGAGTAAATCCTGACATTCTGAGCCTCCTGGCACGTGAACCCCAGGAGGGCGGAGCCTCTCTCGTTCACCCTCGGTCCTTGCCCTCACACTCACTGTCTGGGTTGCAGGTACACTTGATTGGCTGTGGAATCAAAGGAAAGAAAGAATTGTGCCTCCCCTTCTTTGTGTTTCTGGCATGCACCTCTTGAAACTCAGTTTGGAGCACTGGATTTTGCAATGCTTGTTTTGCCCCGTCCCCCACATGTGTGTTTAGGGTTGAAGGACAGGGCAGTCCTCCTGTTGGCTTGAAAGATGGGCCTTTCCCTGGTGTCCCGTAGACATCCTCTGCACAAATGGGGTTCCTAGTTACTGACTGGAGTTAATGAGCAGACTGACTTTCCATATAGTAGAGTTCCCAAATACATGCTGGTTCTTTCTTTCTCCTTACTGGTTGTCAGTGGGAGAGAAGAAAGGCTCCTCAGACTTGCCTTTGGATATTGAGAAATACTTATCTCACTTACAGAACAAAAACTTCCTGTGAATCTATCCCCCCGCCCCAGGTTCCCCATGGGGGGCAGTGGAGATGTACAAAGTGCTGTACAGGAGAAACTTGACGTTCCATAGATAAGAGCTGGTTTGGGGAACGAGAGAGGACTCCAGCAAGTGCATCTCTATCCCTGTTGTTAATTAGACTCGAGCATCTGCTTATTTAATAGACTTCAGTGTGGTATTTTCTTTTGATTTGTGTTTGTACATTAAGCTTTCAATTAGAGAACATAGAGAAGTAAGTTAATATTGGGCAACTATGGGCTTATTAGTAGATCAGTTTTGTGTTTCCTGAATTTTTGCATGCAGTAATCATAATTAGTAACACTTATTTACGGAGTCCAAAATACGATAGAGTATTTAGTGAAAATCAAATTTCTTTCTAGTCTCTGTTTGTTTTGTTTATTTGAGATAGAGTCTCACTATGTAGTCCAGGCTGGCTTCACATTCTCAGTGATCCTTCTACCTTAGCCTCCCTAGTGTGAAGAGCACCTCTCTTGGGCCAGGGATATAGCTCAGTGGCACAGAGCCTGCCTGGCAAGCGCAAGGTCCTGAGTTTGATCCCCAGTACCAAAAATAAATAAATTAAATAAATAAATAAATAAATAAATAAATCGAATGCCTCCCTTATTATAGGACCCAAGCAGAGGCGGGAGAGTGATTCTTAACATTTCATCCTGCACCCGTTACTAGAACTCATAATTTAATTCTACATTTTATTGCCAGGTATTGACTCTCTTAGGACATTTGAAAAAGTAGATCTATTTTCAACTATAATCTTTAAAGTATTTTTAATTTGAAAAAGTAGTCAATGTCCATGATCAAAATAATCAAGCCACATAAAATCTCAGGCGCTGAGAAACAAATCCTTCTGTTTTCTTTTCCAGGGTGCCTCCCATTCAGTCAGCAGAAACCGACAGCCGGAAGGGGTCTGCAGAGCACACTCAGTTTCCTGCGGGCTGCAATGCAGGTTCTGTCAGGCACAACGGAGCGAGGGGCAGCAGAAGCAGGCACAGGACGGCCCTGCAGGGGCTGCCTCAGTGGGCACACTGACCCTCCTGGCTGCCTCGGCCTGTCTTGGGCCCACAGAGAAAGTCCTCCAATGCGGCCTTTGGATCCTGCTCTCAAGAGTCAAAGTTCATCTTGCCATTAGCTACATTCTAGTAATCTGAAATGGCTGAATCCCTTCCCAACCTTCCTTCCCCATTCCTCTGGTAGTGTTTCCTGGCTCACCTCCCAAGTAAACGCCTCCACTGGAACCCTCTTCTAAGTGTCCATTTCCAGAAAAACCCAAATTAAGGCCATCAAGAGGAAGAAGGGGAGAGCTGAAAGAAATTTATTTGTTGATGAATGCTTTCCTTCAATTTGGTAATTATTATTGAGCTTCACAGTCAAAGGAAAGTAAGAGAATATGAACAAATGTGGACAACGAACTAATTCTGCTTTAAGTAGCAAAAGTAAACACTAAAAAAAGAAGTGAGGGAGCAAGTCTGCCTTTCTCAACTCCTTGCTGCCCAGTTCATAGCTGATCATGAACTTCCCTTGGGAAGAAGCGGGGCGCATCAGTGAGTAGCAGAATCAGCTTTGAAGCCAGTGACTCCTCGGTGATGTGTCCAGTGCCTCGAACCCAAGGCAAGCTCTCGAGAGCTCGTGAGGTAGCTTAATGCCAGCATTTGCCGAGTAGTCAGCATGTCTACCTTTCACACATATGACTGCATTCAGTCTTGATAACTCAATAAACCAATAGCAATAGGTAATGCTTTGCATATTGTTCTGGTTAATTCTAAGTTATAGATTAGGAAACTGCGGAGTAGGGCAGTGGAGTAATGTTCCCAAAGTCGCGTGCTAATGATTGTCATCAGTCATCTGAATTCTGGATCAAGATCATCCTGGCTCCAGAACACACGCTCTTAACCTCACCCTCTGTGTAGCTCCTGCCTGCCCGATCACCCACCGCTCTAGGAATCCCACAATTCCTTACTTTCATCTTTTCTTCAATATTGACAAGGAATAGTTTGGGCCCCTGACCTTTGCAATAATGCGATTCAGGACTCTCAGCCTCCTGAGGATCTTGGATCACCTTATTCTAGTGTTTGGGGGGACGATGGGCTCTTGCTTGATGTCCAAGCTCACTGAGCACCTTGTTCCGCCTGCGCCCTTGTCCCGCTTTGTGGAAGGCCCTTTCCTGGAGAGGCATACCTGTGCGCATCGCAGACTAGTTACAGAGGTTTGGTAATGAAATGGGAGAGATGCAGTGTAAATTTGTTTCCTTTTTTTGTGTTTTGGTGGTACTGAGTGTTCAACCCAGGGCCTCTGCACTGAGCTACATCCTCTGTCCTTCTTAAATTTATTTTTATTTTTACTATTTTTTAAAATTTTGAGACAGGACCTTGCTAAGGCACTAAATTGACCAGGTTGGGCTAAAACTTGTGACCCTCCTGTGTCAGCCTGCCAGAGCGCTGGAATTATAAGTGTGTGTCACCATGCCCAGCTAAATTTGTTTACTTTCAGTGAAAGGATGTGTCCCAATTTCAGATTTTTTTTCTTTTTTTGGTGGCACTGGGGATCGAATTCACAACCTCACACCTGCTAGTCAGGCACTTAAGGCACTAAGCCAAACTCCCAGCCTTAGTTTTTTAAGACAGGGTTGCACTATGTAGCTCAGGCCGGCCTTGTGCTCCCGGTGTGGCCCAAACCGCCTCGAACTCACAATGCTCCGCCTACCTGAGATTCCCAAGTGCTGGGATTAAAGGCGCGCACCACCACGCCTCGCTTCAGAGATGTTAAAAATGATAATAGTTTTGCCATAGAATCAATGAAATATGATATAAGAATTGATTAAAAGTTGCAGAAGTTAATCAGAGACGGCTTTACTTGTGGTTCATGCAGAAAGAGCCCCATTTCCTTAATTCGGAGATCATTAGTCGGTTTTAAACTCTTTAGAGTTATTTTATCAGAACTACTCAAGTACTCTGAGTTTTGGAGAAAAAGACATCCCTTATCCTGCCAGAAATCACTTCATAGAAGTTCAACTTTCAATATCACAAAACCAGAAATTGTCATTTAATTAATGATCCGAGGAGTTCAAATTTTCCAAATAAATTCAATGTCAGTACTCTCCATATGCTCTGGAATTTTTACTCTATAATCTTGATATTTGCTTTTCTAAAGGATACTCTTCATTCAAAGTTAACTAATTGAATCAAAAAATACTGTGGGGGAATTCATTATGCTCATAGCCACGTTCCAGGAGGTATTTGAAGAAACTGAGTGCGGTGTCTCATTCGGCAAGCCCTTTAACAATATAGTGATGCTAGAGTTCGAAATGTAGCCACAGCTTCCACATAAACTGTCCTTTAATTTGCACCAAATATCACAGCATTTGTCTTCTTTTTGTTGCCCTTGATTTCCTTTTAAACACATCCCAGAATTTCTAACACTGCCTGTGAAATTCGTACTATCTTTAATCACACGCTTCCTGCCTTAAGCAAAACCTTGTTTATTCTTTGTAATTGTATTCAGCACCTAGGAAAAAAGCCAAGTTGTTTCTGGTGGACAGAAGGAAATACGCCAACTTGACCATGTTTACGTTGCTTTCCGCCATCCCACCATCAGTTCGTAGGCAATAAAGAATTTTTATGTGTGTACTTTTGGCTATTGTTACTTTTGCGTTCCTCTTGTTCTGTGATTAATTGTAATCATTTTATCCCTCTGCTAGCTGGTGGCTGTGATTAATTTGTTGCTAACTGTTTTTCTGTGACCTTCAACGTCCAGTCATCAGAGAAGAGAACTCTGCTGGCAGACTGGACTCTCAATAGCCCTTTCCTCATGCTTTGTTTAGATACAAGTGCAGAGTTACAACTCTAGATGAAGTGCACGGTTTCCTAAGAAGGAAAACAGATGAGAATTTTAGTTTCTAGATAAAGAAGCACAACACCCTTGAATAAATGATGAATATTGATTTTTAAAAAATTGTTTATCAAGAAGTACAGAATTATGCATAATTGGATCTCATTTCAGATACATCTGATGGAAATTGGCCACAAAGAACACACTTACTTTGGATCTCAAAATGTAAATGAGATGAACTTACTGAATTTTGTGATTAAGCAATAATATTACTCCTTACTGTTTGGTAGAGTTGCTATAATTCTAATGGAAACTCAAACTTGTGACAGCATGACTGTTCATGCCTGTGTTGGAAACCGGGTCCACTACGGGTGGGCCAGTAGGGTGGAGGGCCATGATGTTGTCTGCATTCTTCTGAATTTTTTTTTAAATATACAGAGCATATTGGAATAAATGTAGTCTGTGCTTTCTTGGTCATAATCATTCTCAAGTGTGCCTGTCTGATGTCTACTCATGCAGTTCCAGCAACATTCATTGAGTGCCTGCTGAGTCCTAGCACCAGACGGGCACACACACAGACACACACAGTACCTGACCTCAGGTCGCTGCTGCATAGCAGAAAGAGTGACACGTAAACAGATAACTGTAAGGTAGTGTGATTAGACTGTTACTGGATCTGGGGTGTTTTCAGCAATTTTTTAGTCACACATTTTCGAGCAGGCCTCTGGTCACTTCCACAGATGGCTCAATTCCTCCATTATGTTTCATCTGTCCTAATTTCATCCTGGGATTTTGATTCACCTACTTTGCCCCCATTTCTTCCTTGACCAGAAAAGTCTCCTTAGACATATCACACTCAGTGCTGAAGTACATATCATACCCATTCCCAAAGAAATATGGGAAGCCTGTATGTGCAGACTTACAAATGATCCATTAGCAAATGCACGATGAAATTTGCCAAATATTAGGCTCTGATCATCTCCACTTATAAATATATAATACATATGACACATACTTGCATAAAACTGGAACATATTTGAAGACGATTTGCCCATCTGTCAGCAGTGGCTACTTAAGGGAAATGGGTTGATGGAGAGAAGCTTGAACTTTTTATTTCATATAATTCTATCTCTTCGATATTTTTAACTTAAAACATTTCTTCCAATATGTGGGAAAAATAAAAATAAAATGAAAATATTGGTTAGCTCTTGGCTCTGCAGAGTAAGAGACCTAAGCTAAAGGAACCGTTCATTGTTAATCTCCCTTTGTGAGCAGCCAGGGGCGAGCGGCGAGCTGGGGGGCCTGAGGTGGAGGTGACAGGAAACGCACGGCGATGGGAGCGACCTGTTCAGGAAGAGGGCGTGACCGCTGTGAGGGTGCCGGAGCGCCTCCATGGCGGAAATGGGTGCTGAGAGAAGGGTGGAGTGTGAAAAGGCCTCCCCGGAAGAGCCAGAGTTAGCTGGGACTTGAAGGATGAGACGCAGAGATTCAGGAGAAGGTTCCAGATGAGAAGAATGGGAATGCTCAGCAGGAAGCGGGAGAGGTGAGTGTAGACCACCCAGAGGGCGTAGGGTGAGCAGAGGAGGGTGGGCAAGGTCCAATCCTCGGATTTCATCTTACCGCATTTGCGCCTCGTTCCAGGAGAAAGGTGGGGGCAGCTCCATGCTCGTGATTACCGCGGGGCCACGTGCACACTGCACACTTATCTCCGAGAAGGGCCGTGCCCCGAGAGGAGGGCGTGGGCTGGAGACTGTCAGGGTATTTACCGCATGGGGCCTGGTCACACCGCGCACTCCACTAGGGGTAGACTGGTCGTTAACCGTGCCATGCGTTTCCATCAGGTTAACGTTTCGCTTGAAATCGCCATTCATCGGGCCTCTTTCCCTCCAGCCTTCAAATGGCTCTAGAGTTTTCTCCTTTAAAAAAAAAAGGGAAAAGGACAAACACACACTTCACAAAAGAGGCTCTCCAAGTTGCCAGTGCAGTACATTTGTTAAAAGACAGCCGACTCTACTTTTGCTGTCAGCGAATTACAGTTCTGAATTGTGCACTCCACTTAGCGGAGGGCTGAGCATTAAGGAGCGACAGTGCCTCATGTTGCGAAAGATGAGCAGCACAGGGCCTCCCGTCTCCTGCCGGCAGGGGTGCAGCGGGGTTCGCATCCTGGCCGTAACTGGCGGCATCTTCTAGAAGTGAAGAGACCCTTGCCCTAGGGCCTGGCCAAATTGCCCCAAATGGAAAACAGCATTTTAACATGGATAAGTGAACTGTGGTATATTCTTACATCAGCACGTGGGGTATGGTGGTGTATGCCTGTTATGCCAGCTACTCAGGAGGCTGAGGCAGGAGGACTGCATACTTGGGACTAGCTGGGGTAACTTAGTTAGAACTTATCTCAAAATAAAACAAAAAGGACTGTAGATGTAGCTCAGTGATGGAGTGGTTTCCTAGCATGTATGAGACCCAGTAACACCCCCCCCACACACACATACATACTACAGAGCAATAACAAATGAACCACAGCTACTCTAATGATGTAAGGTAGAGCAAAAGAAACCACATGTGAGTGAGTACCTCCTGTGACCATCAATTCTATAAAGATTTAAAGTAGGCAAGCTTATTTATGCCATTAGAAGCCAGGATGGGAAGGAAGGGGGCAGGGGCAGGGCAGGCACGTGGCACAGGGCCTGCCAGCCCTGCTTGGTGTATTCTGTTTCTTGGGCCCTGATCCACTAGTATGTTTACCTTGTGCCAGTGCATTGAGCTGTGTGCTCAGGATCTGTGCACTCTTCTGAATGGATGTATTATATTAACAAGGGAGCTGTTTCTGCAGTCTTGTGTGGATGGCAAGGACAGCCTAAGCGTTAGACTGGGTCGGTGCTTTCTCTCTGACCTCTTCCGACATCACCTCCTTTCCCCTGCCCTTCCACGCTGCCACACTGGAGGATGCAGTGTAACAGGGTCCTCAGGGGTCAGTGACGGTGGTTCTCCTTCTGAAGGAATCTTGGTTTTCCTGACCTTGGTTTTGGAGATACGGTCTTTTCTAACTTGGTTCTTCTTTTGCCTTTTGCATTGTGCTCTTTGGTTGGTTAGTTATCTAACCTGTCCACTTAACTTCTCTCCTTGGATCTTGAACATTTTCTTCCTTCCTCCAATGCTTTTATATACTGGGCAGATGCTTCCTTTTTATTTTCCACATTTTTGAATTGTTTGTAGTTATTGCAAGAAATATGCTTTAATTTTGCAACTCAAAATATGATAGAAATATTTTAAAAAGTGCTGGCATTGCTACTCTGACTTAACTACATACTGCTGAGCCATTAGAGATTTTTCATACTTGAATGATTTACTCTCAGCATTTGTGTGACCAGTTTCCCCAAACACTTTGCTTTATTTATTTATTTATGTATTTTGTACTGGGATTCGAACTCAGGACCTTGTACTTGCCAGGCAGGCACTCTGCCGCTGACTTTTTATCCCTGGCCCTTGTATTAGCTCTTTCTTTCTTTCTTTCTGTCTAAACTAATGCTTCTGCATGGAGTTGCGTGATTTTAGGTAAGTAAGCTTAAAGTTTTGTCCTTAATTTCTCCATCTGTAATGAAGAAAATATTATTTCTCTCTTCTTATGATTGTTAGGAGATTTAAGTGGTGTAATTCTTGCAGAATGCCTGGCACTGAATAGTTGCTCAATAAATGGGTTTTAATGTAACCCCAGGAAGGGCAGCAAGTCCTTCTGGTTTGCACCTGTGTACATCAAGAACTAAACTCAGTGGGATGCACTGTCTGGAGAGGTCAATCTGGTTTACTGACAGACACAAACAAAGCAAACAAGGCTGTGTGTGTTTGATTTCCTTCAAACCTAGGTGATTATATTGCTAACAGGGATTGGGGAGTGAGAATTCTCTTAGAGAATCTTGTAAAATGCTTTAACAAATATATAAGAATCATATATAATTGGCACACACTTTGTTTGAATGCAAACACTGCTGTTAAAGTGGTGCTTAAAAACAGTTTGTTGGCCTTCTCTTCGTACAGGAGAAACATTCCTCTCGTTTACACTACTCACTTGCTCAGCAAACCCTTATTTATCCTATAATGCGAGCATAATCTGCCCAACATGTCCAAATGCCCACAGATCCTGAATTAGTGGAGTCTGAATTAATGGCATTCTGGGCAGTCTCGCACAGGGAACTACGAGCATTTGGAAATAACTTACTCCCACCATGTCAAGAACATTCCAGAAAAATTACTTCTTCCCTCCCCTTTTCCAGCTCTTTCTGATTCTTATGTTTCAGTTCTGGCTGTCAGAGATGGAGGAAGACAGACTCAAACGTGTATTCTTACGACATTTGAATAAGTATTTATTGAGAAGCCACAGTTTCCCACACTCTCATAACTGTAGGCTTTATATAAGGCAAAAGCAAGATGGATCCACTACTTTACACAGACGGAAGGAGCCTCGCAGGAAGCCCGAGGGTCGCACAGTCACACACCGAATGCAAGGTACATGATGGATATAAAAAACAGTGTCAAACAAAATACTTTCAATTACGGTTATAATCTACTGAAGGAAATATCTTTATCTTCTTATAAACACATTTATAGTCTAGGGTTGTAATTTCAATATTCAGATTTTTTAATACACAGAGTTATTGAAACATAAAAGCAAAACGTAACGTTTAATAGGATAACTGACAGGAGACAGGTACTCTGCGCTGTGCCCGGTGCTGACCATGGTGGCACAGCCTCCTGGCCATGGCAGTAAGACTCAGTCCATTGGTGTGTCGCCTTTTTTTTTGTTTTTGGCTACATAGGTAAATGAAAAGATGGGCTAACACAGACATGGGAGTCTAGTTTCTTTTTTGATTTTAGGGGGACAGAAAGAATCAAAAGTTGGCTGTTAGAGTCTTGTCTTTGCTTTCTCAATAAAAACAGAGCAAATCTATGTGCTTCATTAAATTAATTTATTTTTGTTCTCATTAAAATAACTGGCATCCACACATATGAACAAAGACGTGAAGTACTCAGATACGCGCCCTCATACCCAGGTGCCACCGACGCGCACGCGCAGTACTGAGTATGAAGCATCATTATACTTTGCCAAGAATGCAGACAGGCCTAAGAGCTGGACTACGTGTTCTCCATGAGCGGCGTTTAAAGAATGGTGCTCCATATTGCTTGTAAACATACAGACATGGAAAGAAGAGAATCAGTAGATCTGAAGATCATTTGCTAATCTTGGTACCACATAGCTAAAATGGCAATTGTACTGGTAAACATCTCATGGGCATGGTAGTTGACAGAAAATTCCCTAGTGGGGTTAACTAACAGACTAAGGACATGCATTGATTACAGGACTCTGTCCCGTGGACTCCAGGGCCCAGGTGGTCTAATCATCTTCCTCATCCTCCTCGTCGCTGTCCTTCATGCTGATCCCCTGCAGGCCCCCGCCCTCGCTCACGGACGCCGTGGCCTCCTCCACCGTGAGCCGGTTCCGGATGGTCTCATAGGTCTTGCTGTTGAGGGTGGAATCCAGGACCCCTTGCAATCGGAAATCTCTGTAGGTTTTCTAAGGAGGGAAAAGATGCCATCATCAGGGAGAGCTCGTCTCCGGGAGGAGGGGCTGTGTGTGTGAGAGGTCCGACCTTCAGCTAGGGCCACTCTTCCTTCAGGGCCAAGTAAAAGGCCACCATGCTCAGACTGAATTTTGTACTGAAGACTGAGCCTCAGTGAATGACAGAAAATGGGAAATTGTGACAGGATAAACTGTATTAGATGAGACAAAGCAAAGAACATAAGTGTGTGTTTATTCAGTTCTGTAGAGGGAAATGTTCCATAATTGTTTTGATTTTTTTTCTTTCTTTCTGTTTTTTTGTCTGCTTCTTTTTCTTAGGTTAGTGTAACAATATGATTGACACTGTGAAGGGCTATAACATATAAATGATAGATCAAGGGATTATGGTATCTGTGATTTCTGTTACAGTCTGGTTTTTAGGATTTTTGAGTCTTATAATTGCATGCACCATATCCCTCTGTCTCATTCACAAGATAGACATATGCATGTTGGTATAGAAACCTATTACGGGCAGCAACAATTACGGGAAAGATGGAGCGCTAATGGCTCATCAGCATGTTGCAGGCATGTGACTCATTTCTCATCTCCTTGGGAAAGAACTGTATCTATTCCGTTCACAACTTTATGCACTCAGGGAAGAAATTTGGCTCTTTTTCAAGAACAATGGTTTGGTATCACTGCACCGCAAGTTCTTTCTTTGTTCCTTCAGGCGATTTCTCTCGGGTTTCCTTAGGTATCCTAAGGACTGTTTTTTTTTTTTTTTTCCTTCTAGAAATGCCTTAGTGTTAATTGAACATGACCAGAAGCATCTGGCTGTTGTCTACTTTATAATTTATTTTTTTTGAACAAAGGTCCCTTTCTAACTACAACTCTTCTCATCACACTGCATATCATTTCAGCTACTGATTCTGCTGTTTGCTTCTCTTATTGATATAAGAAACTTGACAAAGGGGCAAAAGAAAGAACGTTAACATATTCCAGTGCCACTCCCACCGTGATTTCTAATGATCCTTCTAATGTTGTGGCAGTTTGGCAGTCGCGAGGTCATCCTTCTTTGGAGGTGACACACTACAGTGACTGTAGAGATCATGAATGAGTGAGGTTTGGCTTGGCATTGGCCTACACCGTAAGATTATGGGAAGGATGACCACATGTTCCCTCTGCACTCCATGCCCTGTGCTCCAGCATGATTACTACTGGTGCCTCTTGCCCTCTTAAAAGTGACCTGGCTTAGGCACTCAATTGTAAGGTCATTGTAAACCATGGATCAAGCTGCAGGCTCTCAAGAGGAGGAAGGAGCCATGTAGCTGCTTGACCTCTTTCTCCACCTTGATGGGGAAAGGCAAGAGGCCGAATCAGTGGGTTACACCAGCCAGGTCATTAGCTGAAATTTCTGAGCTTGTCAATCAGTTGTTTCATGGCAATTTCGAATAACACAATTGTTGCCAAGACAGGATGGGAAAAACACAGGTAAATGTGCTTAAGTGTTCTGCCCTTTATTGAATTCCAGGATACGACCCTGTGTGCATCCCAACCGGACTCCAGTACTCGAGGGCAGGGCCACCTCCAGGCATGTTTAAATCGTCCCTCTGGTCGTACGCAAGGAGGGGCTCACCTCATCTTTAGCCAGTGGTAGATGAATGAAGTCGTGCTTGCTGAATAATGAATGACTGTATGAACAAACCGAGTGTCTGCTGGGGGAGGAGAGAAAGCCAAATGTCCTTGGAAATGTGCCTTGCAGAAGCAGACCTCTTGGTCACGGACTTGGTATGGAAGAGGCGAATTCTGCTTCCTACCTCTGTGCTGTGGCCTTGGTGAAGCAGGGACTAATTTTGGTGAGAGCGAAGCAATTGCTCTGGCAGTGATATTTCTGTGTCACTTCTCTGTGAGGGGTGTGTGTGTGTGTGTGTGTGTGTGTGTGTTTGGCAGAAGATGAAGATTAACCTCCTCTCTGACATATTTTCTCTTAATAGAATATTGCTAATTCTCAACACAGATCTGGAAATATCAGTTATGGGGGACATTATTTAAAAATATTAAAATACTCTTTTTTTTCTCATGTCTACCCAATAAGGGTCAAATAAAAATCACACTCCCCCATGAGCGTATTTATATCCAGAAAATGGACTTCAAGTGGTCATGCAACGGCTAGTGGGTTTGCCTTAGAAACTGAAATAAAAATGGGGAAATTGAGCTGGGTTCATACTTGGAGTGTGCGTTTTTTTTAAGAGCTGTCATATACTCCACTGCCTGTAACCTTTACTAGGCAGATGCTTTGTGAGATCAAATGCGGATGACAATGATTCTCCTTAATTACACACACCAAACGGTAATTGGTTTTCAGTCAGCAGTGGGATGGGGGAGCACTTCAGGGGGACGGTGCCAATCTACAAGAGACCGAGAAATGGGGTGGGGCTGCGTGTGGGGAGACTTCTGGCAAACTGTTCAGAAACAGAAATTCAGCTATGTAGATGGTTAAAATATTTTAAAGGAGACTTTGTGCTTTGAATGGGAGTTCCACACAGGAGTGTTTAAAACCCTCCACGGTGAGGCATCAAATGGAAACTGAAATGATCAAAAACGTATTTACCCCCTCCTGTGATCTTATTATTTCATGTAAACCACTGAGATTTCACGCTGAAATAATTATCATTAGTCCAAGGCTCGCGCAGAAGAACAGGGAAAAAAGCTACATTCGGGGTATGTTATCTCACCTTTGTGATCCTTTACATTTGACTGTATACACGCATTGTAAGAGAAACTACTTCAATTAACCATGAGAACAATATTGATTTGCATTCTGATAATGATCACGAGGACATATTTAGAAAATAGCTGGAAGTAAATATTTCTATTAGATCAACTGTGACAAAATTTTATTTAATTAAACCATAAATGAAATTGGTAATTTGTGTGATTAGCATAATGACACCAAACGCCAGTTTTTGAAAGTCTAATGCAAAGATTATTATGGCCTTTGTGGTGTTTTTTGCAAGGCAAATAAAGTATTTTTTCCATCTGGATAAAGATATCAAATTCCTTTTTACTAAAGTTTTCTTTGATGTGTGATTAAGAAATGAACCAGGCATCACAAAGTGATTTCTGAGTTTTTTTCCTTGTAGGAGATTCTACTCTAGAAATTCCAGTTGCACATGTAAACAAATATTCTTTGTTAAGAATTTCCTGTGGCTTGGCAGGGAAGTGTATTTCAGTAGGCTATTTGCAATGAAGAATAATTACTTTTTTCTTTTACCTTTACCATCCTAATTAGTGTTTTCAACTGATATATGTGAAGCTGCAAGTCCATCCGGTCCGTCAACCAGGTACAGATGACATTCATGGAGCTGTTGTACCATTGCTGAAAAAGAGACAAGAGTTCTCCAGCCAACACATCATGGAGTCTTTAGAGGGCAAAGAGGGACCAGGCCATGACTGAGCACCCCATTCTGTTCCAGGAGGAAACAAAACGGTTAATGAGAGTTTAAGAGGACAGAGATCATGAACATTAATCTACACAAAACCACAAGGTGCAGGACCAGTCCAGATGAGACTGGTCTGGACTTGGCATCTCACATAAAACACCTCTACTCTAGGCATTTTGGACAGGGTCCATTCCTAGAGACCATCTTTAGCTCTTCTGCTTCTTTTTATAATTGGCTAATTTCACTCAGTTGAAGTTCCAGGTGGTACTGATTTCCTGATGCCATTGTCTCCTGTGCCCAGAGATGCGTGCCTCTCTGCCTCACCAATTACTGTCTGCTGCCACTTACCTTTCCCCAATCCCGGGCCCTGCTCCACTACATACAATTCCGGGAGTCAGGCTGAGAGCCTGAGAAACAGAGGGGGACATTTTCCCTCGTTTCCCCGAAGGGAATGTTCCTCATGAAGACAATGTGTGAGGATTTCACTTTAAAGACCAAACTGTACTCTGGGCAGCTTATGTGCCCTTACATTGGTTGTGCAATCTGTTTTAATCTTAACACCAAAAAATTATGGGAGATGAGAGAGAGAGGAGAGAGAGAGAAACCATCTACAAATGAGCTTATTTCAAGCTGTTGAAATCATACTTCCCCTTAAGGGGGTTAAATTTTGCTTCATGTCTGTGAAAAATGCTTGAAGCAGTGTCACTTTAGACTGCCACCCCTGTGGCGCAGGAAGTCTCTGGTGCAGTATAATTTTGCAGTACTGCTCATATATTCATAAATCTCACTCACAGACATATGAACAGTGTTATGAAGTGTCAGGATAGAAAAAAAATCTAATCTTTTAAACTTCTCCAGGTTTCATTACGCTCTGCTGCGTATACCAAACAATTTACAAATAAAATGAAAAGGTGTGGATGGACCTGTGTATTTTTATTTATAGGGCATCTATATGACTTGTGCACAGAAAAGATGCAAAAAAACCAGAGAGTGGTTAGAGAATTGAGACGAGGCATACTCTCACACTCACCAATGCACACATGCACACTCACAACACACACACATCACACACCAGTGGGGATTTGAAAAGCATAAATAAAAACATGTTTCCGATGGTAACTCCACCCTTTCTCACCTAAAGATCATCCAAAATCAGTTTATGCCTAACACTCACAGTTTTTCTGAAGCCTTGTTTCTGACTTAATTTCTTTAAAAAAAAAATTAATTTGGGTTTTTACTTGCAAGGTAGAACTGCCAAGTTTCACCTTGCAAGAAACGACACAATCTCAGCCATGGTGTGCAGAAGCCCTCTTTGCAATCTTCCCCGTCGAGGCTCCTTCCTCCTCAGAGCCAATTGTGGCTCTCCTTGGAGCCCAGCCGCCACGGAGCCCACACCACCCCAATCGAGGCAGCACTGCAGCCTCACAGCCAGCTTCTGCTCTTTTAAAGATCAAGGAGGCGAAACTGTTGGTTTTAGGAGCCTTCTGTCCCTCCCTAGGGAGCGGGTGGCCGGGGGAGGGGGGTGGTGGGAGATAATTCTTCTAGTGATGTGGAGTTCACGCCACGCAGGGAGGGGATTGCGAGGGTCAAGCTGCTTGAGGCATGGACAGGTTTTCCCCTCTAGGGGTGAGAATATTTTACTGAAACTTTTTTTTTGGGTAGTGGTTGTTGATGGGAGGTGTTTTTGGCACCTCCTGCCATGGGATTCTGGAACATTTGTTGTCTCTGCATCTGGGTTTGGAAAAAGGGTCCGGGGAGAGGACGGTCCCCGGGTCGTGGGTGTTCCTCCAGCCTTCCCTTACTCTTGGCATTTGAAGGCTCTTCTGCGCTCGCCACAGGCCTCGCATTTCCCATGCACTGGCTGCATCTGACACGCAGGCTGAGGGCTCAGAATCGATTCTGAGAACTCTGAGCAACCTTCCCTCGCCCCTGGCATCCTGGGGTTGGAAGACGACCTTCAAGCAACCCTGTGACCTCCTGGGCAGACTACAGGCCCTGGGCCTCATGATGAGCACATCTCTGGGACACAAAAGAGGAGTGTGGCACTCTGGCTTCTAGGCAGAGGTGGCATTTTGCTTTGGCTGTGACAACAGGCAAACCGGCGCTGGCTTCTGTCACTGCCAACAAGCCTTGTGCAACATGCCTTTTTCTCTTTGCTGAGAGACGTGCCACCTTTCAGGAAAAAAAAAAAAACAGCAGCCCCCCCCCATTTTATGTAGGCAGTTCCCATACTTGTAAATGACTTTTAAATAGTAAAATAATACAGTACAAATACAAATAAAAAGGTAGCGCACCATCACGAGCCTTGCCATGCTGCAGAGGGAAAGGGAGGTGGGAAGCGAGGCCCCTGTATCCCGCAGATTCCCAGCCCAGGAGAGCAAGAGCGCCCTGGAACAGCCATGCTTTTCCTCCTGGATCACACATCTAGCAAAAGAAGTGTAAAAAATGTATGATGCCCCATTGGCTACACATCGAAAGAGGCAAAAGGGAGTCAGTCACTCCTTTCCAAACCTTATGCTCAGTAGATGAAATTGGAGGCACTTTTGGATCCTGCACAGCACTAACTTGGTTTTCCAGAAAGGCGCTTAAAGGCATTTGGATGTCAGAGAAAGCAGGAGGCATTGCCTTCTAGAACTTTAAAATGTTAGAAGTGGAAGGCGTCCTCCATCTTACACTTTGGAGAGGAGGAAACACAGACTCAGAGAGGTGACTTGCCCAAGGTCACACATAGAGTGACACAAGAATTGGCTGCCACTGGAGCGAAAAGCTCAGCAACTACCTAACTCCTAATCAGATGTAGCTGTGTGTTGGTCTGGAGCACTGATCTTGGACCTTACTTTCTACCCCACATCCAGGGCACCACAGAGTGAACTAGAAACAGTCCATAGTGGAGGCTTTCACACCACAGGGTTGGCAAACTCCACAGATTATGGCTTTCTCCCTCTCAGGAAGCCAGCCATTACACTTATCAGCATATTACTGGGTGGCTCCTGCTCTTCCCCGAGCATTTTAGAGTGTTATTAGGCAGGTTTGCTGTATTTGAGATCAATGCTAATGCAGCAGATTTGTTATGGTTCTTCAGAGGAGAAAATTCATAAAACATGTTAAGTTCTCTCCATTTTTGTTTTGTCTTGGGTTTAGATACGCCTTTTTTTGGAGCCATCCTAACACCTGGGCAGTAAATGTACTCTCAATCTGTAGAAACCAGAATAGAGAGCCCATGACATATATTAAATATAATCATGACTTTTTTGCTGCCTCCCTTTAATTAAAGAATATTAATTTGAGACTTCCTAAATAAGATTATTTAGTCTGAAAAAAACACAAGAAAAAGCAAATCTACAGTTGTGTGGCTCCCTTGAAATATGTCCCCAGGACACTGTGGAGATTTGTTTTGGTACCCAAAGTGACACCTATCATAGCTGTGACCTATAGGTTTGGGGGCTCTTGGGAAGTTGGAAATTTTTCTATTAGCTGCAACTGGATTGGAAAGATCTATTTAAAAGGAGCTAGGAGGCTGCTTAAACACTTTGCCACTTAATTCTTCTTTCCTACTTTCTGTTATGCAGAGGTGAAGAGCACAAGCTCTAAAACACAATAGTTTGTGATTGTGAGCAAGTTACTCATAGTCTCAGAAGACTCAGTTTCCTGATGAAAATAGGAACTAGTAGTTCTTCCCCCCCCTCCACTGCAACCATCAATATCACTCAGTTCTTTTCTCTCTCAAGAGATTTTAAAAAGGGAGAAAACAGGCCAGGCAGCCAGGGAAAACCATGTGGGGTGGGGGAAGTAACTTCTATTGGGATATCTCTGGAATTGTATGCATAAGCCTCACATAACACACGAGCAGCTCTGAGCAATGCAGTTCCTTTGGAAACTTATTTTGTATTAGGTTATCACACCATACAACTATTCTGGGTGCATATAGCACATTTAAGCTATATTGATCTAGACTGAAGTCTTGGGTTAAAAGGATTCAGACTAAGTATGAGTGATTTCTCAAACCCTGTGGGGATAAGTAGAACTTCAGCCAGGGTTGGCTACTTATTAGGGGAATAACCTGAAGCAAACTGCTTAACTCTGACCCTAAGTCTCCTCTTGGGGTTAATGCCAGTACCTACTTCATAGGATTACTGTGAGCACTAAAAGAGATAATTTATGTAAAGTGCCAAGGAGAGGACTGTCACATAGTAAGTACTCAATAAAAATGTAGCCACTGTCACTCTGTCACTACTCTCAGATAATCACAGCAGATACACAGAAGAAATCTTCTCAATCTGTTCCTTGCAGAAGCTTAGGTAATGGCTACGCAGATATGATCATGTCACACATTCTCCTCTCAAATATACTGCCTCACAAGGGGCAGTCCTTACGCATGTTATGTGTCTGTGTGATGTCAGGGTCCCCTACTGCCATAACTGTGGAGGGGCAGAGAGGCAGATCACACAAGAGCAGAATCAAATACCAACTTTAGTTAAAATTTTGAAAGGTCAGTCATCATGAATTTTTTGCATGAATTTGGATTTTTAAAAAATATCAGGTCAAGGTATACGATCTTACGTTTTTTGACTCTCCCATAAATTGTGCAGCTGAGTAGTAAGTTACTCACTTCTCCCTATTTCTTGTCCGGGGATTCCCTGGAAACTTTCTCTCTTGAAAAGAAGTAGGACAAGAGATAAGATGATTAATTTACACCTCCCTGGACCATGTAGGGTTCACAGAAGATGGGCTCTTATTTAGATCTGGGCAATTTCCCTCAGCAATACAGAGTGCTGTTAGAAGGATTGCTGTTGTGGTTATACCTTCTGCCATCACAGCCACCACCATATATTGTGTGTGTGTGTGTGTGTGTGTGTGAGAGAGAGAGAGAGAGAGAGAGAGAATTCTTTTTTGGGGTTGGGGCTGGGGGCTGGGGGTCTCACTAAGTCGTCTGTCTGGCCTTGAACTTGCCGTCCTCCACCCTCAGTCTCCTAAGGAGCTTGAATTGCAGGTGTGCACCACCATTCCTGGCTTAAGTCTTAATTCTTGACTCCAACATCATGATATGAATTTCCATCCTAAAGTGACATTACTGTTAACGGGATATTTGTTTTCATAACAGGTCACATGTCACAGAGGAGTGGCAACAGAAATAAGGAATACAGACTAAAAAGAGACAGGGCCATTCACTGTTTCCATATACATCTATCACAAAGGCAATTTATCTCCTTAACTTGTGCCATCCTCTGACAGACCAGATCATTCTATAAGACTTTAGGGTTTCCTGTTTTCAACAAAGTACTCTCTGGTACAGGATTCCTGACAAATTGCCCCATACACGTACATACACAAGCATGTGCACAATTAGTAATAATGGTCACTTATACATTTGACACTGATTCCTTACAATAGGCAAGGCCTGCACCATACACACCACAAGCATGTTTAATCATTAAACTCTTCAGAGGTTGACACTGTAAACCTGCCTTGTTGGACAGAAAAAAGGGAACACAACTAGTAAGCACCAAGGATAGGTCTGAATTTGGTTATTTACTATCAAATCTGAAAAAGTTCTTTGCATTCAACTCAATACTTGAATAGCAAGGAATTGGTTGTACAGAAGCAGCTATAGTTCTAGATGTCACCACAGTGAGCTTTTCACTTTGGAAGTTTTCCAGGGAATAGAACAATCTTGTTGAACCGGAGCCCAGGCTTTGCTTAGGGTGCAAAAGAGTCTACATTTTATGACCTTATAAAGTGGCTAAGCAGAGTGTGGAAACTCTGGGGTATTCCCACAGAAAAACACTCAGTGATGGTAAAGAATTGGTGGAGGACAGACAACCATTGTGCAGTTTTCCTTTTTGGGCTGTGCTAGGGCCTCATACAGGCTAGACAAGCACTCTACCACTGAGCTACACACCTAGCCCCTTATTTTATTTTGAGACAAGGTCTCAGTAAGTTTCTAGGCTGGCCTTAGTTGTTACCCTTCTCCCTCAGCATCCTGAGCAGGTGGGATTATAGGTGTGTATCACCAGACTCTGCCTCTTAAAGGAAATGAGTAGAAAAACTTGGATAGGAATGAAATATGCTATTTCTTAGATAGAATTAACAATTTTCTTCTCTCCAGTTATCCTACCTTCTGTTCTTGTTTTATGTTGGTAACTCCACCATTGTTAGTGGCAGAAATTTCTCACTGTGGATCATTTGTTTACAAACAACAACAACAACAACAACAACGCAACTAGGAAAATTGCTTTCACCATAGTGGTTTGAATTTTCCTAATGGAGTTTTAGAGAAAGAAATGTTGTAACACCGACCAAAATATAGTCCTGAAAACCAGACATTGTAAGCTGTAGTCTTTTTAGCAAAAAAGGCAAAATAGTAGTGACTTTTCACATCAGAGGAAAAATTTGTCTTGTGAAATTAAAGACATCACCAGGAAGGGTTAGGACCAATTTCAGGCAAAGTCACAAATCCAGTGAAAATAGTCCAGTGGAAAACTCAGTTCTTCCTGTTTTGCCTATTTCTTTAACAAAGTTTGTATTGGCATCTACATACATACTGTAGAATATCACTTTGAGCGAAATACATGCACACACATGCACACACACACAAAGACATGCTGCCTCACCCACACCTATATCTGAGGATGATACTGGGCTAAAAACTTAAGGTATTTGGTCCAAGGACTGATAAACATACTATGCACAAATATACAGCTTCACATACTTTCACTGAATAAAAATTCTGTTGACTCTAGCCTTTGCAGAGTGATAGCTTAAGCTCGTTAGGAACTACACTGTAGTATTGTTGTTTCTAGATATGCATTTCTTTTGAAATTGGCATATTCAAGCCACATATGCCAGGAAGGCAAAGCACAACATGCTTGGGTAGTTCAGAGCTGAACTCTGAGCAGTGCTACAGTGGAATATTACCACCCATAGCTTTACAAACAAGGAAACAGACTTGGGGAAGTGGAACGGTCTAGTAGCCAGGTAACATACAGCAGGATTCAAAAGTCTGAGAGGCAGCAAAACCTTGTGGCTAATAGAATCTTTGTGCCTCAGGTTCTTCAGCCAGTGAGTGAGGTTAATAATAATAAAGTCTATTTAGGGTTGTTGTGGGAACTTTAATGTGTTAATATGTGTAGAATGCTTGCAACAGTGCCAGGCACATATGGTGCTAAGCATTAGCCATTATTCTGTGAGCCAAGCTATCTCACCTTGCTTCCCAAATAAGAAATCGGATAGCCCTAAATGTGTGCTATTCAGAGCTGCAGAAAAGTTTCTGAGAAGCCAAACTGATAATTTGATAACTGCTTGGTAACTGACCTGTGATTCAGGCTGGAGGACTTGTACCTTTTCTCTGGAAAGTACCCTTTCTCCAACTCCACCCTGCCACACATCAGAGTCGCAGGCTTTGATGAACAAATGACACTTTGTTGGCAAAGAATCAAAGAGGAAAATAACACCTTGACCACACCCATGTGACTTAAGTTCTTCACTTTGTTTTTGGTGATGAGTTATTACTAGTTGGAAAAAAGAGACTCACAACCTATTTTAATTAGTGTATGGAAAGACTGTAATAAAATATTTTGCATTGGGAGTTTTCAATGCACATTTCTTCCTTATAACTTGGGTAATTTAGGAGCCAGTGAGGAGCATGAAGTGGGGTTTCTTTGCATCTCTCCCAAAGCACCCACTGCTTTGTAAGCCTAAACCACAGTCCCACTGCCCCCCGGTCCCTCAGGTCCAACGATCACCAGGGACCTGCTTGTATTCTGTTTTCCTAGCAAAGATTCAGAGGGGATAACAATGACATTCTGGCTTGTGCAGGCCACTTCTGCAGGTGGGCCAGGCACTGACCCACTGCATGTTGTTCCTAGCAGGCCTCAGGATTTGTCAAAGTTCCAAGGGCCCAACATGCATTTTCCACAAGGGTGCGTCACCCAGATACTTTCAGAAGTGGAGGCGCCATTGAGACACATGGCCTCTGGCTTCAGCTGAGTGTTGCTGTAGTGTAAATGAGGACCAAAATGTACAATAGAATTTGGGAAACGGGGAGAAAATGTTCAAATGAGAAAGGGAACAGGGCGGGGGAGGGGGAGGAAGAAAGGGACAAGGAAAAAAATGACTAGAAGGAAAAATGGAAATGAAGCTTTTGTAAATAAGGGGAGAAGAGGGTCTGGAGGGAAGGGGAAGGGGAAAAAGAAGAAGCAAGATGTATCATGTACAGGTACAAATTCCCTATGATGAATGCGATCATTGCATGTATCCAAAATGTTCCAATTAAAAAACTGGTTTCTCACACACACACACACACACACACACACAGAGCTGTTTCTAAAGATGGGTATTTCCCAGCCATGGCTTCAGGATGCACAGCTGAAAGCACAAAGCCACAAGTAGCACTCAGGCCAGAGGCTACGGCTCAGCAGAATGACCTTGCCAGCTGCCCCAAACGTCCTTTTTAACTGAACATGGGTTTCCCCCCACTTTTGTAATTCTTTGGAAGCCTAAAAATGCGTCTCAGTGAAGTGCCCAGAGTGCACAGCGGCTCCTTGAGGCGGCCGGGCCCCTGGGGTTTGTGATGGAGAAGGCTGGGCAACCTCACCGAGACCCAGTTCCGGAGGTTCACCGCCTACAGCCTGGAGCTGAAAGGATCCAGCTACTCTTTTGCCTTGAGTTTCTGCTCATAAGAAAAAGACAAGACATTTTAAAAAGCAGATTTAAATTGCTACTGCTAAAAGATTTTGGTCGTATATGAAATTTAGCAATAAGGTGTTTGTTCACCCTCCTACAAAGGGCCTAAATAATAATCTCAATCTTCCTTTATTAAAATAAACATCTATCTACTCAAGACCAAATTTCACCTCTTTCAGCCTGAAATGTGGAGAGATATCTAGTGGTAATTAATTCTTCAGCATGACAATTTCACATGAATGATAAAAACGGTGAGCCCGAAGCTGGACAGCAGACTGAATGCACAGCAGTCTTTAGCCTAGCTGTTGATATTCAGTCCTAAAAATGTTAATAGCTTGCGAGAAAGCAAGGAGAGGTACACATTTTGAAGGCTATTTCCTGCGAGCAAGCAAGCAAGAGAGTGGAACCCAAAGCTCGGCTTACATGGGTTACACATGGAAGACATGGCCTGTGTTTTTAAAAAATTGTCTCATTAACCTGTCCGCAATTTCAGAAAACTATATAAGCTAGCCAAAACCAGACCGTTAATGATTTTGTGGCTGCTAAATCCATCAGACTGTATGAAAACCCAAGTCACAAAAACATCTTCTATCTTAATCAGCCCACATCTCAGTGGACAGGCTGTCATCGCAAGGGAGGCAAAGGTCCATTCAAGGCAGGGAAAGCTCAGGCCTCTGCATGATGTCCAGACACACCCTCTGAACTCTGGTGGAAGTACCACCCTCTCCGCATTTCTACCACCTGACTCAGCACCATACAGAAAGCTAGGCAGAACACCACCCCTGGGTGCAGGTGCAAAAAAATTGACAGCAGGATTTCAAAGAGATATTTGTACACCCATCTTCAGAGCAGCGTTATTCTCTGGGTAGAGGCAGCCTAATTCCATTGGGGGAAGAATAGACAGACAAGTGCAGTACACATGATGCAATGTTACCCAACCCTAAAAAGGAAGGAAGTTCTGCCATATGCTACAAAATGGAGGGACCTTTGGGACATTATGCAAAGTAAAATAAACTAGCCACAAATAGGCAGATACTGTATGATTTCACTTACAAGAGGTATCTAAAGTAGTCAAATTCATAGAAACAGAAAGTGGAATGGTGGTTGGCAGGGGCTAAAGGGAGGAGAAAAAGGAACTTGTAGATTGATAGGTATCGAGTTTCAGTTTTGCAAGATAAAAAATGTTCTAAAGATTGATTGTGTGACAATCTACTTAACATTGTAGAACTGTACATTTCAAAATGGTTAAGATAGGATATTTCATGTTATATTCTTAAACCATAGTCCAAAAAAGACAAAAAAAAAAAAAAAAAAAGAAGAAGAAGAAGAAGATAGGAAATAAAAGCCATTTCTCATACTGAAAAGGAAACTTTGCTCAAGAATATTTAGCAATGTACATATTCTGATCTGGAACGCCTAGCCATGCTTTACAAAAAGAAAAACAAAATTCTCTGTAAGATGAATGTAGGCATTTCATTTAATCCCAGGACTGAAACGATTTCTCAAGGTCGAGTTTTGAGACTGGGAAGAACAAAGAACAAATCTGGTAGCATTTGCTCAGTCATTTATTTGGTTTATTTAAAACATGCTATGGGGCCAACATTTCTAAATCTGTGAAATAGAATCAAATGAAGCCCAGAGATGAGAACCAAGAATCCTCGTAGAGGATTAAATCCAAACAACAGAAAAAGGATCCATTTTTTCCACCATGTGCTGCACCACCTCATGCTCTCAGAGTCCCCCCTTGTCCCCAGGCTGACCCCTGGACCCCCGATTTCCAAGCACGGGTTTTGATCAAGAGGTTCCCAGTCAACTCTGAGATCCTGGTTGCCCAAAAGGGCAGCAGCTCCCCACCCAGAATCACTCCCACCACAACAGACTTATTAAGGTTTGGAATGTGTGTTCAGGAAGCCCTTATTTTAGGAAACAATTAAGTAGAATTAGGCTAATAATGTGAGGCAGGCAAAGCTTTTGCCCTTTGCTGAGAAATAACTCCTACGTGGAACAGTTATACTAATAAAAATCATGTATTTCTTAAATGCCTCGAAATGATCTTTGCACCAATCTTGGCAATTAACACTGCCCACTGTGGAGCATTTACTCCCCGGGCTCGGGAGGCTTAATTTCTACATTCACTCCACCAATGTCTTCTTTCAGGGAAAATACAGTGTGTGGTTTTGGGCTGGGAATAGAAATTTCTGCAAGCAGAAATTTTGCAGGAGGCTTAATTCCCTTCTCATCTTAGAGGGTGGCAAGGTGGTAAGAAGGGCTGAGTACCCTCTGCTGGGCCCCAGTGGAGGTCGCACCAAGATTCTTGAGCCCAACTGTCCTCGACCTCCCGGAGGATGTAAAGGTCTTTTATCAAGTGGCCCGAGCTTGTCCACTGGACAGACAGCTCCCATCCACAGAGCCCACTCTCCCTACAGCTGCCATGAACGGGCCTCCTGGGCCACAAGCAGGAGATGGCCCAGCTCCCAGCCTGGGCAGGAAGTGACCACTGGGCGAAAAGGGGACACAGACCCTTGGGTCTGCTGCTTTGTCTCCTTGACAACACCCCGGCCAGTGACCAAAGGAACAGACTTAATTTCTTTTTTCTGCCCGCCCTCCTCGCCCCGTACTTCCTTCTTCCCTATTCCTCTAGACGCAAATGCATAACATCCAACATAAAGTTGCCGAAATAGCAATCTTGTCTCTGAATATATAAATTGCAAAAATTGATATGAATAAATCTGCAAGTAGCACACTGATTGTGGCACATTTTATCAAAAAACGGCGTTGGGTTGCTCGGTGGCTGGGGCGGGGGGTGGTGTCATTACACATACAGAAAAACATCTGCAAACTCCCAGTTTCTTTACTTAGAACTGAATGGAGGCATGACCTCCTGTTCCTTGCCATGAACCCTGAGTTCACACTCATATTTTACATGTTACAGGAAGCCACAGCTCGCCCCAGGGGTGCTGCAAACAGACACGCAGAAGCCAGATGTAGCCCCCCCTGCTCCTTAATGCACCTGAAGAAGCCGGCAACTCGACATTCAAAAGCTGACATGCCCGTAGCTTAAGGTCACTTCAGATTTTGTAAAGAGGAGGACAAAACCAGGAATGCTTCTAGGGCTGGGCTGTCAGCGGGGAGGCAGAGGGATTACAAGAAACCTGTGACTCTGCCTCTTTCTGCCTTTGCTGGTAGTTTTTTTGTGTGTGAACAAGTGCCATACAACAGATTGAGCCTCGTATAAAGGCCTGAGACTGTGCAAGGGCTTCCCGCTGGGCCTCAGCTGTGCTTGCAATTAGCAATAGGCACGGAGTGATTATTGTTGGGGTAGCGGATGGCAATGCGAAGTGACAAGTTTTATGGGGAAGTTGGGAGTGGGGATGCTCTGCAAGTTTTCTTTCTTTTTCCTTTCCTTTTTTCTCATTCTGCAAAGAAAAAAAAACCCAAAACACAAAATAAAACAAAATGAAAAATACAAAACAATCCTTCCTTAAGAGACTGCAACCTCTCATTTTGATGAAAGCTATTTTTTTTCTCCCTCTCGTCATTCAAAAGAGTCTTAACAAAATTGTTGAAAGAATATTTTTCACAGTGCTTCAGAATGCAGGTTTTCTAGGTCAGGGCTCCCTTGCTGCCCTATTTAATGTCAGAAATACCCATTTGTCTCAAATTAGCAGAGAGCTTGGAGTTGAGGGCAGGAGATTAAGCATACAAAATTACTCAGCAGGTGATGGTGGGGTGGATTTGGGGGTTGAGAAGTCTTTAAAACTGACTACAAGACATTATATACTTCTGACAAAAGAACATAGTAATCCTACCTGCTTGCTTTAACCACTGTTGTTTGCCTATTATTATGTGCTTTAATGCTCATGAGAGCAAAACTATTGCTGATACTACTCAATTACCATAGTAACTCACACCAGTGACCTCTTATCGCACGGCTCCCAGCCCAGCTGAACCAATCCAGAGTTTGTGTCCTTTTATGTATTTCAGCCGTGACATATACGTGGACTGCAACACTCTAAATAGAAGTGATTCCTCCCTTTGTTTGGGAAAGGGACTTGTTCCAAAATTGTAAGCACCTTTTGAATCCAAGGTGGTTCTGAAGTTCATGGATTTGAGGCCATGGGATGCCTTCAGAAATGTGATGAAGACACAGAACAATGTACAATAAAAAAAAAAAAGAAAGAAAGAAAAAGACCATGTGTACATCAAAGGCCAGCGCCTGCCAGCTGAGGGCAGGTCAAGCTCCCCACTCAGGTCTCCAGCCCTGGTCTTCAAAGTTAGGGAGACCCTTCTAGGGGACGGGTGCAGGTGGATCAGACCCGTGAACCTAAATGCACACAGAACCAAACGACTTACATGTAAGGTTTAAAAAGCAAATAAGATAACAGCACAGCTTCTGTAGCATTGCTGTTTTCACTCTCCTGTGGACGTAGACGTGACGCGTGCGCGCTGTGTCCTCTGAATATCACTGGGGCTCTGGTTTGCTGCATGATGTTCCCACATCAAATGCTCTCACAAAATCCTGTACTAAGCAGTTCCACTTAATTTTGTGTTTTTCCAAATGTATTTGACTAAAGAGCCATGTTTCACAGCCAATTATTAATATTTCTCAGGATATTTATGTTACGGCGAACTCATTTTGGAAAGAAGTTTCTTTTTTTTTTTTTTTTTTTTT
>RJWM01005649.1:0-90349 GCA_004363535.1 Dasyprocta punctata
ATGCGCAAATTGCAACCATTGTCAAGCTTCTATCTTCCGGTTTTGTAAACCTGCAATGTTGTGTATTTATGCTAGTTGTTTGCTTGTCTCTTTTGCTTGTTGTTTTTACTATATATGTCATTTTTTTGTTGTTGTTGTTGTAGTTTTTGTTTGTTTTGTTTTTCTTCGCTTAAATAAAATTAAAAAAAAAAAATAAAAAAATAAAATAGGAAAAAAAAAAAAAAAAAAAAAAAAAAAAAAAAAAAAAAAAAAAAAAAAAAAAAAAAAAAAAAAAAAAAAAAAAAAAAAAAAAAAAAAAAAAAAAAAAAAAAGAATATGTAATCTGGCTGGGTGTGGCAGTGCACACCTGTAATTACAGCTCAACAAGAGGCTGAAACAGGAGGACCACAAATTAGAGCCCAGCTTGGGGAACTGAGCCACTTCACAAAATCCTGTATCAGAATAAAAGAGCTGGATGTAGTCCAGTGTGAAGGCCTTGGGTTCAGTCCCCAGCAGCAAAAAAGTAATCTACAACAAAATAAATTTTCAATTCTTTCTTTTAGTTGTGCATGTTTTTTTCCCTTTTTTAAAATGTATAACTTCTAGAACTTCCAGTACTATAGTGACTACAATGATAAGAGCACCCGTATTTGTCTTTTTCTGATCTTGAGAGGAAATCATGTACAGTACCTTACATTTTGAATACAGCATTATCAGTATTATTTTTATGTATTACCTTTATGAGTTTGAGAATGTTTATTCTTATATTTTGTTGAATGTTTTGAAGGATGTTGCATTTCGTTAATGTATTTAAACCCACTTTATGATCACATGCATGCCTGTAATACCAGCATTCTGAAAGGCTCAAGCAGGAAGATTGCCAGTTCCAGTGCACCATGGGCAACTTAGCCATTTAGCAAAAGCATGTCTATATATGGGGTGGAGGTGCAGATCAGTGCAAAGGCTCTGGCTTCAATTTCTATTACCACAAGGAAGAAAAGAAGTTACTGTTATTGTTTTCTTTATTAATATGATTTGTATTCATTTATTTATTTAAAGTAAAACTGTTCTGCACTCATAGGGTAAACCCTACTTGATCATGGTAATAATCATTTTACATACTATACATTAGAGGTTTTTTTCTAGCATTTTGGTTGTAAATATTACATCTGTAAGAGTGATTCATCCTTAGCTTGTTGTTGGTTTTCCTTCTGATGTCTTTGTCCAATTTTTCTATCTTGACAATATAGGCTTCTTAAAATATGTAAGAAAACAACTTCTGTTTTTTCACTTTGAGCATCATTTTTTTTCCTCATCTTTCTGAGACAGGGTTTCATTATGCAGTTCAGGCCGGCTTTGCACTCAGTTTGTCACCCAGGCTGACCTCGAACTCATAGCTATCCTCCTGCCTCAGCTCCCAAGTGCTGGGATTACAGTTGTGTGCCACCACGCCCAACTTCTTGAGCAGCATTTGTAAGGGATTGTATAAATTCTTTAAATGAGCAGTGTATTTATCATCTAACCATCTTTCTCCTGGAATTTTCTTTTTCAGATTTTTGAAAATTATTAACTCAATCTATTTTATGAAAAATTGAAATGAAAATTCATAAAAATAATGAGTACAACAGTAGTTGATACACTGTGTATCATAATCTTAAAATAACATGCATCAAATACAACACATAGATGAAAAAATGTCTTAAAAATAATTAACAGCACAAAACTTTGTTTCAATGAACTGAAACAAAGCAGTATAAATGAAACAAATTGGCATATATATTAAAATATCTTGGAAACAACAGAATAGGTAATTTGGAAATAATTTGAACTTCACTCTACTTCCTACTATCTTCTATAGACATATATATGTATACATATAATTATATGAGAATATATAATATATAATATATATTCTCATACGAAAGAAACCACATGATACTTAAGCTTCTATGTTTTACTTACTTGACAGTTTGTACTCAAGTTGCATCCATTTACCTACAAATACCTCATTTATCTTTCTTTATGTCAGAATAGTACTCCATTTTGTATAAATATCACATCTTATTTGTTGATTCATCTTTTGACACACATATATGTTGTTTCCAAGGCCAAGTTATTGAAAATTGTGGTGCATTAAACATGGATATACATATAACCTTGTAATGTGATGATTTTAACTCTTTGGGGAAGATACCTAGAAGGGGGATAGCTGGATCTAATGAAAATTTCTAGTTTTACTGTTTTGAGGAATTTCCACACTGATTTTCATAGTGGTGGTAATTGTTTACATTCCCATCAACAGTGTAGACTTCCTTTTCTCTCCTGTTTTCACCAGCATTTGTTACTATTACAGTTTTTGAGGATAGCCATTCTTTCTGGGGTGAGATAGCATTTCATTATACTTTTAGTTTGCATTTCTTTAATGGCCAATGATGTTAAATTTTTTTCTATTTTAAAAAGAAAAAAAGGGAAAGATTTATGATTTCAAAATAGGATAATAGATTAACAACATTTAATATATTGCATATTGTTATCTTCAAAGTAATTGCTCAGATTATAAAATATAGGCATGAAAAATTTATCAAACAGCATTTTTATTAGCCATTTGTACTACTTTTGTGAAGTGCTTGTTCACTTTGCCCATTTTTCAGTCAAGTCTTCTATTTTAGGGTGTCTGTTTCTTGACATATTTGTGCATTCTAGATGTGAGTCCTGAGGATTATCTGGCCTATTTTTCCCATTCTATAGGTAGTCTCTAAGCTCTGTTGTTTGTTTGTTTTGCTATGAAGACTTTTTTTAAAATTTGATATGAATCCATTTTTTCAGTTTTGGTATTTCTAATGCCATTGGGATTTACTTAAGTCTTTTAATTTCTTGGCATATAGGCTGTCTTAGGTACTTTTTCATTGCTGGGACAAAATACCAGACACCCATGAGTTAAAAGAGGAGGGGTTTATTTTGGTTCAAAGTTTGTAGAGGTTTCAGTCTATAGTCTACTCATTTCAAGCCAGGGTAGCATGGTAAAGGATCATGGAAAAGGAGAAGCATTTCATGGCATGACAGACTGTAAGCAGTGAGCCATCAACGGAGGAAGAAGGATATATTTGGTTCTAATCCTATGGCACCGATGTTGGTTGTAGACTTCATGGTCTATCCCTTGGGCTGATTTTGCTTACTCCTTGTGACTTTCATGAAACAATACACATTTCTAGCTTCTCCAGCCTTCTAGGTTATCCATAGTACTTTTGACTTCACAGTCACAGATTCGCAAATCCAGGGGCATACTGCCTGGCCTCACGGGCATTTTTCTGTAATCTGTGTGGAAGCATTCATAACACCACAATTCTTGCACTCTGCATGCACCTAAAACCAGCACCATATGAATGAAGCCAAGATCTGATGCCAACTGGAGCAGTAGTCAGATTTCATTCTCTCCTTGTTGTAGGGGCTGAGTGCTTGGATGGCTGAACCCAATCCTGAGTAACAAATTCCCTAGACTGCTGCTATTCTATGACATGGTGCCAGGGGACTGTATTCTGAAAGCAAATTCATTCTTTTGCCTTTTGAGATTTCAAAGGGTGAAGTCCTAAAGGGTCTTGTAATACCCTCAGGTCATCTTTTCTATAGTCTTATTCTAAAGTATTTGGATTTTTAAGGTTAATGTTTCCAGCAACCAAATTCTTTTCTGCTCCATCTTTTCAAGCTACAACTTTATGGGAGCTTCCGTTTTGGCCAAACTCAAAACTTTTAAAGCTATTCTGCTGGACATTTTGCTCCTGATTATTAAGTTAAAGCTGGCTAAAAACCCCCAACATTAGCTATGCCACTGCTTCAAGATTAAACTGCTTGACATTTATTCCACCAGATTAATTAGTGTACTGCTTTTAATCTCAGTCTCCCACAGTTTCCCCGGATTTGAGAAAAATGCAGACATTTTTTTGGTAAAGCGTGACACATATGGCCTGGAGTCCAACTGCTAATGTATCCTTGTTCCCAACTGAAACATCCTGAGCCTAGTCTTTACCAGCGGTTTTTCTATCAACATTCTTGCCTTTTGAGCTCCATAATCTCCCATCAGGCTGGGCTCACAGCATTCTAGTGCTGTTTCACCAGCCAGCATCTCAAAACCTTCCCAAACTATTCCCACAAATCAATCCCGAAAGCTTTTGAACCTGCTAAGATCAGGTAGTGTCACAGCAATGATGCCACTACAGGTACCAAAATCTGTCCTAGTTACTTTCTGTTTATTGGAACAAAATACCCATTTGCCACAGGTTAAAGGAATAAAGGTTTATTTTGGCTCACAGTTTGTAGAGGTTTCAGTCCGTAGCTAGCTTGGTTCCAAGACATTGTAGCTTGGCGGAGGAGAAGCAGTTCATAGTATTGCAGACAGGAAGCAGCAAGTGATCAAAGGAAGAAGGATATATATTTATATTATATTATATTATATAATATTATGCTATGTATTATGCAATGTATTTCCAAGCCACACCCACATGACTCCATTCTTCCTACTGTCCCACCAGGCTTCACCTCTCAACATTGTATCCAACTGTAAATCTAACAGTGGACCAATACATTGTCACACAACTATGATGTAGTATCACACACCCATGATCCAATCACTCCTCCAAAGTCCCACCTATAAGTGCATGAGGCTTTGGAGGTGTCCATGGAGTTATAAGCCACAACACAGGTGTTCTAGGTGTTCTCTTTTCTTTTTTTTCCCCCAAGGTAAATAAGAATGTCCCTGACTTCATTTTTTACTTTATGGATTTAAGCCATCTCTCTTTTCACTTTGGTCACTCTACTTAATGATTCATCAAATTTTTTGTTATTGTCAACATCCAAGTTTTGATATTGTTGACTTTCTGTATGTTTTTTCATTATGTTTATTTCTACTTTGTTTGTTATTATTCATGCTTCTATTTGCTTTTTTTAATTTGATTTTATGTTTTTATTTTTATTTTCTTTTGCAAGAATGTTAAGGATTTAATTGAGATCATTCTCACTTTCTCATACAGGCTTTACAGTTTATATTTCCCTGTAAGCAGTGTTCTACCTTATGTCAAAAGTTTTAATGCATTGTATATTTAGTTATAGTCTTCAAAATATTTTAAAAATTGTCTTCTAATTTCTGTTTAACTCAGTGATAATTTAAATGTGCTTAATTTCTATGTATCTAGGAATTTGCCAAATTTATTTGTGCTATTAATTTCCAATACAATTCTATTGTAATTAGGTTAAACATTTTACTTGATTTAAATTTATTGTGGCTGGTTTCATTGCACTTTATGTAGATTATTTAGTAATTTTAAGGGCATTCTGAAACAACTAGGAGTTGAAAATAAACATATCTGAATGTGCAATGGTGTTTTTGTGCATAAATATTTATGCAACTGTGAAATGAAGCAAATGCTGATTATTTTAAAAGTAAAGTTTATATGATATTTCCAAACATATTCTTATAATTTTCATTTTTCAAAATCTCTAAATGAAAGAAATCAAAGTAATCATTTTGTGACTAGTTAGTATTCTGAAGCATGTAAGGTACATCTTTCTACACAGTGCATGCATATGCGTAGAAGTATGCATGAAGACTTCATTAAGGAAGAAAAAGTTAACTTTGTGCAGTAATATCTAGTTTTAATATATTAACCCTAAATTTTATGTTTTCTTAATAAATGCATATTGTGATTTTATATTTTCCCGAGAGAAACGTTTATGAAAACATTTTGCTTGAGAATTATAGAAAATTAGAAAAAAAACTATGATACAATTTAAATCACTTAGATGATTCTTTTAGTGAAAGTATATGCAATATGATATTTTGACTTACTTTTTTTATTTTAAAAAGCAAAACAGAAGAAAAGGATAGAAATGATACAGAATTTCAAAAAAAGTAGGGAATTAACCTTAGTTAACATATTGCATGGTGTTATCTTAGACTACATTGCTTTTAACACTGTCGACACCAATTTGTAAATCTATTAGTGTTTTAATTGTAGCTTTTTTAAGATTCTAGAAATTGATTATAAAATTAAATTACATATATTTATAGTTCTGTGAAATGTCATATGTTTCTAAAAATTCTGTATCTTTCTACATTTGAGTGTGCTTTTTAAAGGGAAATTGATTTCCAAGTTCTGGAATATAATTCAGTCCAACTATAAGAAAATACAGAATCCAGCAGAGGTAGCATGCCCTGTGAGAATTTGCTTTATAAATCTGTGCCAGCAAGACAAGAAGGCAAGGTTGATTATCTGAGTTCTAGTCACTTTGAATACTCTCCACTATCTTTATAGTGAGGTTTAAATTATCTGTCTTTGTGTGTGTTTGCCTGTGTGAGTGTGTGAGAGTGTGTGTGTGTGTGTGTGTGTGTGTGTGTGTAAATATAAAAAGCCAGTGGGTGCTTTCTTGGTTGACTTGTGTAGTAGTAAAATGTGAAATCATCAGTAAGTATTTGACCGATTTCTAGCTGTGTCCCTTTCCTGTCTTATGCTGTGCCAAATTTGAGCATGATAAAATGTTCTGTTAGGTAATTACAGTTGTATTTTATATGTTTAACTGAACCAATTTGTTTACTCTAATTCAATCATGTTCCTCCTTTCCTTACAGACCACTCATGTCTTCTTGTTCAGTATATTCAGTTGTCCTTCCTTGTATGGTAGACATTAGCTAGATATAGTTATTTAAATTAAAACTCAAGCTTATTAAAATTAACTGACATCAAAATGGTAGTCCCACCTCATAATTCTCACACTTTAAATTCTTAATATTCGTATGTGGGTAATGCGGGTGAAGAACATTTCCCTCGCTCCAGAAAGCCTCATCATTGGCATAGCTATTTCCCAATTATTAACTTTGCTTTCCCTCCTTCTGTATACAAGATTCTGCCCTGTACTATAGGCTGATTAATTTTCAGTGGTTCAGTTGCTCTAAAGACTTTTGTAGCTCTCATTTCGTTGCTGTCTATTTTCCTTGTACCTCTTGAATATAGAAGAGAAATTTTTACCCTTTTCTTTTCCACTGAGCCTTGCTTGCCCTTTAAGGATATGCAAGCCTTTGGGTAATTGTTCATAATGGATAGTCTGGATTTACAACCGTTATTTCAGTAAGGCAAAAATAGTGCCTTAAGGATTAAAACAAAGGATATTTAAATGATAGCTGCTCTGTTTTGATTCATAAGCATTTTTTGTTCACCAATGGTGGCCTAAGGACAGAAATTCTTAGTTCATTAAAGTATTTGTTTTAAATGTGAGGTCCTTCTTTCTGAATAACACCATCTGGAAAAGCTCTTAGAAGGGCATGTATAAGAAAAATTTCCAAGTTTTTCTACTTCTTTGGATATCTTAGAGGTTTCATAAAGATAAGACCAAACTTTTCTCTCTATAAATTATTTGGGCTCTGTGTAACAGATAAATATTATTATATTTTTATGGGTTTTCTTGAGGGAATAAAACATTCTCAAGTGAAGAAGTAACAGAAGGAATTTTTCATTCTTTGCCATTATAAGGCTACCCTAATGTGGAAAATCTTTTTTATACAAATTGTATGTGAAGATGTGCACTACAAAATGGCAAATCCAGTATGACTTTCCACAAACACACAGTTGGTCACTTAGCCTCTATCTTGTAGCTAGCCTTGGTGGCACGTCTTTGTTGTGATTGAATTCTGGAATGCTGAGGCAGGAGGATAGCGAATTCTAGTGCAACCTAGGCAACTTAGCAGCTGCACAAGAACTTGTCACAAAATAAAAATGCTATCATTGAAAAAGGCAGAGGATGTAGATTGGTGTGAAGGCCCCAGGTTTAATCTCCATTACTACAAAACAAACATTCATCCTGTGAATTTAACACACAACGTTTTGGAAAATGTGTATTTGCTACAAAGAAAATGCCTTCACAAATGAGTGGCAGTTAAACGTTGATTCTTCTTGATAATTGCCACCTCCATTATAATCAACATTCTATAACATTAGACATTCTTAAATGAATCCTGAAGTCTTACTCTGTATTAAATCACTCTCATAACTCTAGTTTTCCACTCCTATCATCAAGAATCACTATCCAATGATGGTCAGAATTCAAGGCATCATGACTGAGATAATTCTTTACTTCAATAATCTTCCAAAAGTGGAACATTTCTGTGAATATATTGTTATCCTTGTCAGCTCTAATTCCACTCATATCTGACTTTTCATCTCCCACTGTGTCCTCTAGTATCCTTAAGCTTGCATAATCCCTCTATGGCTTTTCATGAGATGGTTCATGATATCTTCTTAGAAGAAACATGTCTGTCACAAGAGTTCTTTTTTTATAGAATTTTGTATACATCTTGGTGTGTGCTTAGAAGTCAGGCTTTCTGGAAGTCTTTTTCCTGGATTTATTTTCTAGATAGCCTTTGTAAAAATACTTACATTTTGGAACTTTGTTTTGTGTGAGTTTACTATTTTTGTTACTGAGAACAGTCAGCTTTTAACATGTGCACTCATCTCTTCTCAATTTCTGAATGATTTCTGTATGCATGTGTGGAGCTTCATAAAACAACATACCACAGTGATATTTGTGCACCCATATTTATAGCAACCCAATTTGTAATAGCCAGATCTTGGAAACAACCCAAATGCCCATCAATCAAGAATGGATAAAAAAGATGTGGTATTTTTATACAGTGGAGTACTACTCAGCTGTTAAGAAAGATTGTATCGAGACTTTTATAAGTAAATGGACACGACTTGAGACCATACTCATAAGTGAGATAAATCAAACCCACATGTGTAAATACCATATTGTCTCCGTAGTGTAAGAAATGGAAAAATTATATATGATCCAAAATCTATAATAAATACTATGTAAGGGTAAAAAACAGCTCAAAGAGCAAAAGTAATTGGGAAGGGAAAAGGGGAAAAGAGGGAAGGGAAAAGGAAAAGATACAAATCTGTATATATGTATATGTAAGATGACTAAAACGAACATACTGCTGAATGTATTAGATATTGAGAAAGAACAGTTAATACTCATGTGATTAGATCAATTTTACCTGTCTATATCTATTAATGTAAACAACCATTTTGAAGATAACGATACGCAGTATTGCAACCATGGTCAAGTTTCTATCATCCTGTTTTGTAAACCTGTAATGTTACTGTTGTGCATTCACTCAAGTCGTTTGTTTGTCTCTTGTGCTTTTTGTCTTTCTTATATGTGTCTTTTTTTTTCTCTTAAATAATAAAAAAAAGCATATGAGAGGTTGTGTGCATGTTGTGTGTAAATACTTTGTCACTTTTATAAAGAAACTGAGCATCCATGCTCTGAGTTTGTACCTAGGGCAGGGAAAAGGGTCATGAAATGTATTGTAGTATGAATGCCACATAGATGCTAAGGGACAATTGTATGTAATGTTAAACTTGCATAATAGAAAGCATTGATTTATATCAATAAAAATTCAAGAAAAAAATAAAAATGCGAAATTTTAATTAGTCATTGAAGAATAAATAATAAATTCCAGAGCAAATAAAAGCAAGCAAAATTGTTGTGGTATCTTTCTGTACATATGAAACATCAAAGTAAATTGTACTTGTTCATGAAATACTATATCTTTATGTAATTTCCTCCTTGATATTTGCTTGTTGGTGCCCATGCAGAAATACATTATCATGGGAATGAGCTGCTTGCTCTGTTGGTCAAAGAAATGAAAAAACCATTAAAATACCACATGCTGCAATATTTTACACTCCTATAATCCTGTTATGAGGACAGACTGCCCAACATTCTATGACAGAAGATGGAATTGGCAGTAGTATGGCCATTTAATCTTAAATAAAAACACAAATATTTTGCATAGCAGGGCAATGCAAGCAACTAAAGGTGGAAGTTTACCTTTTATATTATTAAGCCCTTATTTTTATTTAAAGCTTTTCTGAGTGTCAACGTGGGTTTCATGAGTAGAACACAGTGCTAGATATAGACGTAGCTCTGAACCCATCATTGTTATCATGATCTTGGAGGCTTTTTGTATGTCAGAATATTATTGTTCTTAACTACCCACATTTAAAATGTTTACATTGTTGCCTGTGTTTGCATTTGCATATGTGTACATTCTCTATATACAAGATCCTGTCATCTACAAACAATACACAATTTAAGTTTTTGCTTTCTGATTTAGATTCTTTTTATATTTTTCTTGCCTATTTGCTCTGGCCCAGAACAATTACAAAGTACTGTATGGAGAAGAAATAAATGCCAAAATCACTGAAGAAGCCACACACACACACACACACACACACACACATTTACGCACACACAAAACCTTTAGAAATGCTGAATAAAATCAATAAAGTTGCAGGATACAAAATGAACATTTAAAAATCAGTTGCATTTCTGTTTTTACTAACAAGGAACAATCTAAAATGAAGTTAAACAATAATCCAATTCACAATAAAAGGATAAAATACTTGGAATAACATTAATCAAGAAAATTAAATACTTATGCATTTAAAACTGTAAAACATTGATGAAAGAAACTAAAGGAGAAACAAATAAATGGGAAAACATCCTGTGACCATAGGAATACTGGGAAACTGCTTTCCCAAGATACTGTAAATTGTTTTCCTTCCCATCAGTAACGTACTCTTGGCTTAGATGCTCCCATCTTTGCCAGCATTTAGTACTATTTCTTGTGCTTAAGCAACTGTGATAGGTGTGAAGTGGTTCTTTTAATTTCAGTTTTCATTTTTCTAGTAAGTAATGATGCTAAGCATTTTTGCATGTTCTAATATGTCATTATGTACATATCTTCTTTTATGAAATATCTTTTCAAATCTCTTATCCACATTTTTATTAGCTAATTCTTTTGCATTTATTGATCACTGAGTGTTCTGCATCATTCTGGACACAAACTGGATTTTTTTGCTAGAAGTTTTTGGCTCATATTTTATTTTTTAAAATGATGTCTTTAACTGTTGTTTTTAATTTTGTAATGTATGAATTAATCGTTTTTCTATGGATGATTCTTTTGGTTTTGCACTTAAGAAATCTTTGCCATGGTTTGGTGGTGTAGTTCAGTGGTAGAATGTGTGACAAGTGTGTATGTAGTTCTAGGTTCACTTATCAGTAACTATCCACCAAAAAGAAAATCTTTCCCTAAAGACTAACCAAGGATCACAAATATATTTCTCCTACTTTTTCTTTCTAATGTTGTATATCTCTAGGTTTAATATTGAGATAGTTGGTTCACTTTTTGCTTTGTTTTATTTTGTTTTGGTTTGGTTTTTGGTACAGGGTCATACTATGTAGTATTGGCTGGCTTTGAACTCACTATGTAGCCCAGGTTGGCTTAAAACTTGTGGCGATCCTCCTGCCTTAGCCTCCTAATTGCTGCATTACAAGCATGCAACACCAAACCTGACATGTTGGCTCATTTTGTATGAGTAGAATTATTCTCAAAATGTACTTTCTATTATTTAGAATTGCATTTGAAGTCATTAAAATAAATCATGTTTTTTAAAAAGTGTAGTTTCAATGTCACGGGATAATTTTATGTTGAAAACTTTGTAAGTTGTTTTACTAAATCAATAGTATCACCTTTGCTCAAAGTAAAAATGAAGTCTCAAATACATTGTATTTTTTGTCCCTCAGGTGCGAGCATATGAATTCAGCATTCAAGTTCATATTAATTCCTTCAGGTCATCAGAACTCTACACTGAGTATTTATCAATGAAAAAACCTTTGATGCCAAAGATGATTCCACTTATCCAACCTTGTTCTGTTCAAGCTACTGGTACATAATATGAAATAGGCATTCCAATTTTAAGAAAATAAGAATATGATTTTTACTTGTCAAAGACTAGAAATCTTAGTGAAATTTTAATATGATATCTTTATTTGTCACTTAAATTGCACATCTATGAGACTGAACATTAATAGAACAGATATTTGCAGGGGAAAATATGAAAACATAAAAACAGGCCGATTTGACACTTTATTATGTGGAGAGTTTTAAAATTATTATGAAAAAATGTACTTTATTAAAGTAAAACAAGTTAAAATAAAATGCATTCATGACAATTTTTATGAAAATATGTTTGGCCCATAGGAATGGATTACTAAAGGCGTAAGCATGTATGAAGCATATTAGCTATATCAAAAATTCCAGTTTTTTATTGAATATTTATCTGCTTTCTCCAAATATTCAGTATAAAACTGACGTTCTGTAAACCATACTTTTAACAAGCTTTGCTTTTCCTTTTTGTCATACATGCTTCAGTATTTTTCTTTGAAAAGTCAAAAATGTGTTTTATATTTGTAGTTCTGATACTCAGTTTTCATTAATTATAAAATAGTGATGAGTGTCATATCAGTTAGTAGATGTGCTTCCCAATTAGTATGAAAAGTCTTCCTAAAACAGTATGAAGTTATAGAACTTTATTTTCCTCTCATTTAAAATCCTGAATTAAGAATTGAGTAGCTTGTATGTAGGGTCCATGAAGCTCAATCTCTTTTTTATTTTATTTTAAGATGCATCCAGTTGTGCGTGTAATCCCAGTGCTGTGGGAGGCTGAGGCAAGAGGTTTGCAATGTCAAGTTCAGCTTGGGAAACTTAGCAAGACATTGTCTCAAAATAAAAAAAAATAAGCAAATAAAATGAATGCTGATGTATGTTGGTGCCCCCCACGACATAAAGAGAAAATAATTGCTGATTTTTTCCAAATAATTCATTTTTCAGTCCATCATTTTAATATGAAATCTGTCTTTCTATCTGTGAGTTCTAGCATTCCTTTAAAAAAGAGAATGCCTTTCCATTCTAGAATTTTGATAAATGTAAAATTCCAGTTTCCTCCCATTTTTAAAGTTTTTTCATTTTTAAACGTGTAAAAGTTCTCAATAGTTTTTGAATATTCCTTTACGTTATGCTTTTGTGGAAACAATACCTTCTCTAATTACATTATTTTGCTTTCTTTGACATTATCTTTTGTTGACTACATTGTTTCTACTTTGACTGAATTACTTTTCAAGTGCATGTCATGTTGAGCCATTCCTTCAGTTTCTATTGTCCCTTGTGTGTTCATTCACGGTTATTAGTGAATCAAAAATTAGCTTCAGTATCAAACATTATATTATATTCTGGCAATCAGGATACCAATAAACATTTTAATACGGGGCAGTGGAATACTCTGAAATATTAGTCGGGAAGTTTTGAGCTTCTGGTTCCTCTAATATTCTGTTAAGAGAACAACTTTTCTTTGTTTAAAAAGTTCTCTAAATGATGAAATAATATTCCAAAACAATGCTGTAATTTTAAAGTCTTAACCAGTGGTTATCTTTTTCTGTTTATCTCCTATAGTCAATTTTCAAATGAAAAGGACATATTAGAGGTCCTAGTCTTTGCATGTCTTCCATAGCATTTTCTTTTCCAAGGCTTCTTATGACAGAATTTGGGTGTCACATATGATGAAAATTATCTATAAATTTCTCCTGTCCCACAGATCCTAAGCTCCTGCCAAAGTGTGCACTAATTCCAGTCATATAATAAAAGCTTATATAAAATACATGGATTTTAGAATCATAAATTGGTTTGCTTCAAATATATTTTCATTT
This sequence comes from Dasyprocta punctata, assembly GCA_004363535.1. Lineage (NCBI taxonomy): Eukaryota > Metazoa > Chordata > Mammalia > Rodentia > Dasyproctidae > Dasyprocta > Dasyprocta punctata. The sequence continues at coordinate 13,578 of RJWM01005649.1, forward strand.
CCATTAAAAATACTGATGTCTCAGAAATATTTCAAAAATATATGCTTGTCGAGAAAGTATTGACAATCCCATTAATAGATTAAATATTTTTACAAATATACCTGTTCCTATATTTCCATTGATTTGCCATTTTCTCCAAAAACTTCTCTGTTTCATCTAGGAAATATTATATGATATGCCATCTATATAGTTTCTCTGCTTTGCAGTAGTTTTTCCTTCTTAATTTCTGTTTTTGCATTGCTTAAACTTTAGAATGCGGGTTAAATTTAACTCCATTTATCTTTTCTTAGCTTGATATTAAGTATGTCTTATATTTCATTATCTCAATGATAACTTTGTTATTTTACTTGTAATTTATTACTATTGAAATCACAAAATGAATTATTGTTTTTATGAAAACCAAAGTGTTTTAGAAATATTTAAAATTTTAATTTTATTTTCTGACTGGAAATGTAAAAACAGGAAAAACCCTTATTTTCTTATCGTTTCATTCTGAAAAGTATTTTAGGAAGTGTCTATGAAGTTATATCTATTAATATTTTATCAATATAATTACTTTACTTTTTCTTTCAAAGTATTGAAAGCACCATTGAAATTGTCCAGGACCGAATTTGTATTCAATGTCCCTTTATATGAAATGGAAAATAATAATGAGGTCACAAAAACTGAGGTATGTATAGAAAATTGGTAGAGTTTAAAATTCCTTTTGTAATTATATTTTTAATTTAATAAATTGATTATGGTGAAACATAAATGATTTGAACTATACTCTATGACTGGTTATTCTCCAAATATTTATATTATTTGAAACAAGAATGCTGGCAATTTTAGAAAACTTTAATGTGCCTGTGTCTAGGTGTGTGTGTATAATGTGTGTATGTATGCATAAATATATATTACTTACATGCAACATTGTTCAGATAGTTTTTGAAGTCTAAAACTACATTATGGTATTTAGCTTACATATGCCCATATGCAGATATATAATAATAATATTCAAATATTTTAATATAGTTAAACTGTCTTTATACACGTGAATGCTAATATTTAAATTAATGTGAGTTATATGCAAGAAAATGTAGCAAGAAGCAACAATAAAAAGTAAAAAAATTCAGTTGTATAATAAATTAATTGCTACATTTATATACACTTTTTAAAGCTGGATACCTATGTGCACCTTCTGTTTTGGAGTCTTATCTAGAAGGCAAAATAGAGGCATGCATAAGAAAAAAGAACAAATATTCAATATAGGAATTTCTATTTGCACGGTACCTTTTATGTTTCAAATATTGCTATTTCTGCTAATTTTGAACATCTGTAAATGCTAAAGAGAATTCATGTGGAAATTGTGTAATATTGCATCTGTAAAAGGCAGAATGCCCCTTGAATTTACAGTGAGAGATCAATAAAGGTTCTCTCCTGAAGTTGAAAATAGATTGTTTGGAGCATAAAAGTTCAGTAAGACTTCCAATAGAACTTTAAGGATGCAAGGACCTTGTATGTGGGACTGGAAGTAAAATTTTAGTGAACAGAATTCCTGATTTTAAAAATACATTCATAAATGTGAGATTATTTTAGATAATTGATATTTTATTCAATTTATGCCAGGAAAAAACCTAGACAACAATACCCCCACTTTTTGTACCAGAAATCGAACTCAGTACCTTGTGCTTGCCAGGCAAGTGCTTGTGCTGCAGAGCTATATCCCTGGCTAAGACCCTATCACCACCCTTTTTTGAGATCAAAGAGCAATATTGGTTCCATAAAGGTGAAAATGTGACTTCAGTATAATTCTTTTGTTTCCTATGATATTTACACAATCACAACAAGACATAATACAGAGATTACTGTGTTTATGGAGTAGAAATAAAAGTAACCATAAATAACTTGGCATGTGTAAAATGACATATGTAGAATATATATTTGAAGAATAAATGGACAAAATGATTAAAAATTGTGGGAGAAAGAGAAATGAAACTTTCATAGTGGATAAAGTAGTATCTAAATTGAACAGAAAAGACCTAGAGATACATATTGCTTAAAATTATCAGGTACCTAATGGAAGAATTATAATAATACAGATATTTAAAAATAGGTAAAAAGTGGAGGTGCAGTGAGTGGACTAAATCCCCATCTTTCTTAATGGGCAGTCAGTATCTGAAGCTAATAACCATTAAAGCCTTTTATCAGATGGAATTATGACTCCCAGTGTGTTTGTAAATACATTAACTTATACTGCAAAAAATAATTTTGCTATGTGATTACTGATAAGGGCCTTGAGAATGGGGGTATTGTCCTGGATTTTCCAGATGATTCAAGTATAATCATGATGGGTAAAAAGCAGAAAACCTTTCCTGACTTTGGTCAGAGGGAGATGTGACAACAGAAGGATGAGAGTATTTGCTGGCATTAAAAACAGATGAAAATCAAAAACTAGGGAATACAGCTGTCCTCCAGAAAGGCAGTGAAAGGGACTGTTCAGAAAGGAACATAGTTCCTAAAAACATCCTGATCTTAGTCAAGTGATATCTGCTGAACATTTAATTTACATGACTGTAATATAATAATTCATGTTTCTTTAAGCCACTAGGTTTGTGGTAATATGTTGTGACAGCAATAAAACAACACAACCTATATCAGCATAACTTTTAGACTAAGAATACTGTAGATAAAAAAAATAACAAATCAAAATCGGCTAAAATCACTTTCTTCTGAGTTGCAAATCTATTAAGAAGGTGTTGAGGCGGTCAACATTTTTATAAGCATTTTGGAACTTTTTGTGTAAGATAAGCACTTGTATCATTTTGATAAGGAATATTGACATAACATTAAATTATTTTATATTTTTTAATGAGTAAGCAATGTTCTCAGTATTATAGGATATTAATGTAGATCATTTTTATTTGTTTGTAGTGCTTGACATCAAACTTGGAATAAGAGATATTACAACTTTTGGCTGGGGATATAGCTCAGTAGCATACGTGCCTGCCTGGCAAGTGCAAGGTCCTGAGTTTGATCCCCAGTACCAAAAAAAAAAAAAAAAAAGAAAAAGAAAAAGAAACAGAGAGAGAGAGATATTACAACTTTTTTTAATTGACTTTAATGAGGCATTCAAATAATGGTACGATTTTGTGCCTAGCATCTGTATTGAGTTATGTTGTTTATTTTAAAATATGTAAATTAACTTTGTAGTTAGGGTATGCAGATATAAGAATTAGATGCTTAAGTACATAAAGGCATAAGGAGTAACATTTGTTCACTGTTTTATCTTATGTACTTTGAATCAATTATGCTTTAGTCAGAAATGAAGCATGCTGTTATGTTGTAGTAAGAATTGTGTGGAATTTTCCTTACTCTTCAAGTTTTTGAAGAAAAAATTTAACCCAAAATCATAGTCAACAGTATTACTGAGATAGTATAATGCATTAAAAAGATGAGTCTACATTGAAGTCATGCCCTAAAGTCCGAGTTTTATTAAAACATTACTTCAGTGGAACAGATTACAGGAAGCAAAAATCAATTCCAGGGACATTCAACTATTTGGTATTTGACAAGGGGGCAAAGTACTCACTTGGAGGGAACAATCACACTCTTTAATAAATGGTGCTGGGAAAATTGGATATCTACATGCAGAAGATTGAGTCTAGACCCATACATCTCACCATGTACTAAATTTAAATCAAAATGGATCAAAGATATAAATGTCAAAATAGAAACACTTAATCTGATGGAAGATAAATACAGTAAAACACTTGAAGACACAGGCAAGAATATTCTGAAGGAACCCCAATGGCAGACGAAATAATGCTGGAATCAACAAATGGGATACTATCAAATTGAAAAGCTTCTACACAACAAAGGAAACAACCAGCAGTGTGAAGATACATCCTCTGAATGGGAAAAATATCAGTGCAGCTATTCTTTGGACAGAGGAAAATTGGTCGAAAATTGGCCAACAATTTAGACCTCCCAAAATAAAACACCCAATCAAAAAATGAGCAACTAAAATGAAGAGACACATCTCAGAAGAAGTGCAAATGACCAATAAACACATTAAAAAATGTTCAACATGACTGACCATTACATAAATGCAAATTAAAACTATACTGAGATAGCATCTTTCCCCTAAAAGAATGGGCATCATAGAAAAAATCAAATAATAACAAATTCTGGTGAATTTGTGGAGAGAAATGAGTTCTTCTACATTGTTGATGGCCATGTAAACTAGTACAACACTATGGAAATCAGTGTGGAGATTCCTCAAAAAATTAAAAATCGTAATTCCATTTTATCTGGGCATTCTCCTTCTGGATATCTTCCTAAAAGAGTTAAAATCATTATATTACAGAGATATATGAATAGCCATATTTATAGCAGCACAATTTATCTTTTTTTATTTTAAAAAGCAAAACAGAAAAAAGAGTAGAAACAAACAAACAGTAAGAAATCAACATTAGTTAACATATTGCACATTATTATCTTAGAAACAGTTGTTCAAATTACAAGGTCTAGACACATATGTATGTATAAGTGTGTATGTATAAGTGTATGTATGTATAAATGTGCAAGATAGATAGTTATATTACTATTTCTCTTAGTTCATCAAAAAAATAGTTTGCATTGTCATTGTTTGATTGATCATTTTTTATACCTAGATTTTGTAACTTGAATTAACCTTAACTATATCTTGGAAACAGCATACACGTCCATCAACAGATAAATGGATAAAGAAAATGTGGTACTTGTACACAGTGGAGTACTACCTTGCCATGAGAAAAGACAAACTTGAGGCATTAGTAGGCAAATGGATGCAACTTGAGCTCATACTGTTAAATGAAATAAGTCAGGCACACAAGTATAAATATCATACAGTTTCTCTTATATAAAAAACTGAAATTTATACTTATATGTATTTATGTATATGTATATATTGAGAGTAAAATAGAAGATTGACAAATAATTAGGGAGTTCAGATAACATCCCAAATTGTCTATTATGTTCTTTCAAAAATATTTTAATATATATGCTAATCCATTTCATTTATATTACCAGATTCTTTCCCTCATTTAAAAGAAAATTTTTGTCTGAGTAACGTTTTGCCCATTTTTTAAGGATCATGAGGTGCAGTATATTAGCCATTTTTATTCTCTTAATTATTTTTATGAAATTTGGTTTTGTTTTTTCATTGAAATAAGAATGCTTTTATATTTTCTTCATTAATATCTCCTTATGTTAGCATAAAATGATAAAACTTTACAGAGATAGTATACACTTTTCACTTAAATTTCTCTAGTGTTATCACCATATACAAACTCAGAACCATTTCTGAGCTTATAAATTAATATTTGCACAATAGCATTAACTGAAAAGTAAGCTTTATATGAAATTCAAATGTTTCTCACTAGTGTTCTTTCAGTTTCTCAGGGTCCAAAACAGGATGCCAAATTCTATTTATTTAGTCTTCTTTGATAAATGATAGGTTCTTAATCTTCCTAATATTTTATGACCTTAACAGTTTAAAGATTACCTCTCTGGCATTATTTTCCAGAATATTCCTTGAGTTTTTCTCATAGTTTTCACATGAGTGCAAAAAGTTCTTATGTTTGATGTATTTTGAGGGAAAATGTCACAGCGGTGAAATGTCATTTATATTACATCTCATGAAGAAAGTACATAACAGCAAAATGACGCATCAGTAGAGTTACTATTTTTCCCTTTCTATACTGCATACTTCGAAAATGAGTGATCAATTTGAATACACACTGAAGGAACAAATGATTTTAGGAGGCATAATTACATGCATATATTACTTAGAATATTTCTGTAATAAAGATTATTTCTTTCCACTATTTATTACCTAATGTTTCAATGTGCACTCACATATAAAACTTATCTTATACATTGTTATAATCTAATATTACTTTGGTTTGAGTTGCTAAGATTGTTCTAGCTTTGGCCATTAGGAGCGTTTTAGAGTTCCTTCTTTATATGCTCCCTGCATTGTGATTTCTGATGTTCTTATTTGCATCATTATAAAATGTTCCACATTCACCTTGTATTTTAGTTGCTTTGATTGTAGAAACATGAGTTTCCCTAAGGAACTGCAGTTTCTTTTATGATAGAATAATATTTAGAAATCAGTATTTGATTTGCTAATTACGGCTGAGATGTCAAAGGCATAAGGCTTTTTTCATCAAAAAATGTATATGTATACTAACCCATGTACACACATTCCCTCATTCATACCTCACCCTCCCTCTCATTTTCTGAGTCTACCTAAATTACAGTTCAAACTGGTATCTCTAATTCACCACTGCAAAATTCATTTTAGTCTTTCTCCTATATTCATTTTAATTCATTTCTTTAATAATCAAAAATCTACCTCTGATTATTTGTAATCCGGTTTCTTGTATTTTACTCTAGTGTTAAAAGTAAAGAAGTTTCAGACTTGCTAACCTGTAACCTATGAGAATTGCTAACATATTTACCATATAGAATTTTGTTTATATTTGTAGTTCTCTTTGATTTGAGTGTTACAGTTTTCAGTCAAAAGACAATTTTTCAAAATTCCTCAGGTCACTTCCTCCCCACATCCCTGTAAATTATACATTTGTGATGCAGTTTGCCATACTCTGCAATCTATCTTAGGATCACTGACATCTTCATTGGTTACATTTGATTCACATAAATTTAAGATCAGTTTTAAAGTATGCAGATCTCTGAGTTTTGAAAAAATATACCAAATAATATATCTGTTACTTCTGTGCATGCAGAACAGTTTTATCATACTAAAAAAATCTCTGTGTGACCCTTTTGCTGTCAAACTTTCTCCATTAACTCAAAGTGACTGCTTTATTTTTACACTTATAATTTTGTATTTTCACAATCATAGGTAAATTTAATTATGTAGTCGCTTGGATGTGACATCTTTTACTTTTAAAAATATATTTAAAATACACCCAGTTTTATATTAATACTTAGCCTATCTTATCACTACATTTTACTCCATTGTGTAGATATACTACAGTTCACATAGCCATCAAAAGCTGAAAAAAAACTTACTCTTTTTCTTCCAGGGTTCGTGAGTATAAACAAAACAGTTGTGAACATTTCCATAAATATTTTTGTGCAAACACAAATTTTCAACACTTTTAAGTAAAAATTTAAGACCAGGATTACAGAATTGTATGGTAGATATATGATTAACACACTATAAATATGTATAATTTATGTATGTATATATGATGATATATATGATGTATACTTAAGAAAATGCCCAGCTGTCTTTCAGACTGGCTGTATCATTTTGCATTGTCACCGTTAATGAATGAGAGTCTTTTGCGTTACCATTAGTTAACATAGCTATACTTTTAATTTATTCAGGCTTAACCTTTTGTGTATTTCTCATAGTTGATAATATTATCTAAATATAGATTAATACTCCATTCTCTAACATCACTTTGAAAGTATTTTATCTATGATTGCGTTTATAGTCATTTGACTTTTTCATAATCCAGTCACAATGATATGGTAATACATACTGCATATTATTATTTTCCAGACATTTCTTCTTTTTGTTTAAACAGGATCTTATAATATATAATATTTCAAATGAGAGGATGAGGTGGATTTTTGATCTTAATGATACTGGAAAACTTTTTAAAACTGGCATATTCAAGTTTAGTGCAAAGACTGGGAGCTTGGACCCATTGGAAAGATGTATTGTTTCCATAAATTTTTGTCCAAGTAAGTATCTTCCTATATTTGTAATTATAATTTCAATTTATTTATATAGTACATTATTTCATCATGTATGCAAAACTTTAGATAATTTTATTTGAATAACTAAAAATAATGTAATCTTTTTTGTATCATTTTTATATCAAGGTCTACAACAAGGTTTAATACATATATGCATTGTATAATTATTACCACAATCGAACTACATATTTCAGTCATCACCCATGGCATACATTAGCTCCACTGAATAATTTTTATAGCTGAAATTTGTTTATGTGATTTGATCAATATCTCTCCATTTCCACTACTCACCAGTTTCTGACAAACAATGCCTTCCTTTCTACTTGCATGGGTTCAACATTTTAGTTCCCAATTTGTTACACATGCAGTGTTTGTCTTTTGGTAGCTGACTTATTAAAGTAGAACGATGTTGTTAAGTTTCAAACATTTTGTCCCAACTGACAAGATTTCCCTCTTTTGCAAAACTAAATAATATTTCATCATGTATACGTGTACCATAATTTCATTATTAATTTGCTGATAGACAGTTATATTGTTTCCATAATGCGGCAATTTTGCATAATATTTCAGTAATATAAGGGTATATATATATCTTTTTGAAATAGTAATTTCCTTTGGATATATATACAGAAATAGAGTTACTGATTTTTGATGGTTTTGTTTTTAATTTGGGGGGATTGTTCATATTGTTTGCTTTAATAATGGTTTATCAATTTCCATTCCCACAAAGAGTATTTGTAGGATCTCTTTTCTCTGCGTTCTGCTCAGTACTTATCACTTGACCGTTTGATGAGTCATCCTAACCAACATGAGATAAGATTTCATTTTAGTTTTCACTTACATTTTTTGTGATGAATAGTCATATTGAAAACATTTTTATCCCTGTGGGCCATTTTTCTGTGATTCACAGGTAAACTTTCTTTAGGTCCATTGCCAGTTTCTAAATCAAGATTGTGTGTGTGTGTGTGTGTGTGTGTGTGTGTGTGTGTGTGTCTGTTGTCTCTGTATATGTATTTTGTATATGAACTCCTTATGAGTCCATTTCAAAATACATTATCTCAGTCTATAAGTTGTCTTATCAATTTCCTGATAGTTTTCTTGTTATGTATAAGGTTTTCAGGTTGATGGAATCCTACTTTTTGCATATTTAATTATGTTTTCTATGCTTTTTGTGTTGTATCCAAAAATCATTGCCATAATCAGTTTCAAAGAAGTTTTCCTCTGCAATTTCCTCTGGGAGTTTTAAGAGTTCTGACCTTATATTAACATCTTCAACCCACAAAAAGTAATTTCTTGGGATCAAATTTACTTCTTTTGTCTGTGGATATCCAGCTTTGCATAACAGTATTCTTGAAGAGAGTTTCCTTTTCCTCATTTTTTATTCTTGGTGCCCTTGTCAAGGATTAGTTGGCTATAATTATATGGGTTTATTTTTGTACCACTGGTTTAAGTACTGTTTTTATAATAGAAGCATACTACTTAAACTATAGTAATTTTCTAATGAAGTTTGAAAGTGGGATGTGTGCTTCTACTGAGTTTGTCCTTTGCAAATATTGATATGGCTGTTTGAAGTCTTTTGTGGTTTCCTATGAAATGTTTGGATTTTTTTCTATTTCTTTGAAAAATTGCATTAGAATTTTGATAGAGATTGCAATGAATCTGTGAATCATTTTGAATGGTATAGATAGTTATGATGTTAATGCTACTCTCTGGAATGTATCCTCAGGAGCTACCTGCAGTTTTCTGTGCTGAACTCTGTACTCCAATGCAAACTTCCTTTCTTCATGTTAAACTACTGCAAAGGAATTTTTGTCTTCTCAAAACAGATGAAATTTGTCAGTCACCCCTGGCAACCTTTCCTACTCTTAAAAGTCTTGCAGAAGTCACACTCGCTTCAAGTTAGCACATCTGTTTCTCAGTAGAATCTTTATGGCAATGATATTCCTTCATCCCCATGCTGTGTTTACCAAAGGGATGAGCAGCTTTTATTATTAATTTTATTATTATTTTTTCAAAGAAATCCTTTTGTACTATTTTTCCAATGTATGTATTTATATTTCCTCCATTTAATGAAAACCCACTAAAAGGAGACATGCTGTATTTCCAGACAAATCATACTTCAAAATATTTTTCTTTCAATGCAACTTCACTAGGTCTTAAATTATGCAGCAGAATAAAATCCAGAATCTGGGTAATCTATTTGGCTCTACTGAAGTGCAATATCATCGTACATTTAAATCCTTTGATAAAGTTAACCTGTATAAATGTGTTTGTGGATTTAAACTAATACAGAATGTTTTAAAATATTTCCATTAGGAAAGCCTATAAAATACACAGTTGATGTTCCCATGTATTTAAAGTGTAATCCAGCTTGTTTTAGAATATTATGTCTGACTGGAGAGATAAAATTGCCAAAGATACTGTTTGATCCACCATTTATATTTTTCACTCCTGTTCCTCTGGATGTAACAACTGGAATGGATGTCAAAGTTTTACCCCAAAATTATTTCAGGTAAATATTTAATTTGCCACATCTTCTTTATGTGCTGTGTTGTTTGTGTCTGTGTTATATGAGAGTTGCATGTAATAGTTGGCTTGTTCCTATCATTTTAAAGACTTCTAAAGTATTTAAATATACATTGAAATTTTAATAATATAAAAAACTCTCCATTATCTATAGTTAATTCTCATATTTAAAAAAAAATGTTGGTGTGTTTCTCCGTGGAATAAGAAACAAGTTTAAATTTCAGTGTATTAGTTTTCAGTTATCATATGACAAAACATCACATGACAAATCATCACAGATTTATTGCCTTAAAATATACATTTGATATCTCACATAAGGATTTATTATCTTGAAGTTTCTGTCAGTGTGGAGTTCCAGTTAACTTAGCTTCATCTTCTACTCAGTGTCTGAACAAGCAGAAATACAGGTGTTGACTGCAGCGTCAGTCTCATCTAAGTCTCAGTCCTTTACTAGATCTTGGGTTGTTGAAATAATTAATTTTGTTTTCTTTATATAACTGAGGCATTGCTTTTGGCTGGAGACAATCTCAGGTCACTCTAAAATCCTAGCCACATGATTGTATCCTCTCAACGTAGTATCTTATATCATTCAAGGCCCAAAGTATATCATCTATCAGCCTTCTGTGTCTCTTACCTCCGAACCTTATAAAATCTCGCCTGATTAAGTCAAACACACCCATGATGACCTCTCTTTTGCTATACTTAATGTTAGTTTTATTAGGAAACTTAATTACATCTAGAAAGCAACTTTTCCATCCATTGCCATATAATGGAACTTAACTACAAAAGTAATATTCCAGCATATTTAAACATTCCAATCTTATTCAGTCTGTTTTCAGCTCTTTAGATTTATAAAATGCCTAAATTTCCCATATCAAAGAAACCATAACTAAGAGGACAAACAGCTGTCATGAAATTTAGACTGTTAAAAATTCAGATATTAATATGTGACAGTGTAAATAAATTTATTTTTAGATAAAATAAAAAATGCAAAAATTGGTAACTAATGTGGGGTTATGAGATAATATGTTTGAAAAATAATCAATTTAAAATAATCAATATAACTTTTAGAAAATTTAAAATAGCTTAGACAGCAAATTTTTTTTTCAGCACCAGGGATCAAACTCACAAGCTCACACCTGCCAGACAGGCGTGTAAGCCATTGAGCCAAACTCCTAGCCCTGGTTTTTTGAGGCAGGGTCACACTGTGTAGCTCAGGCCAGCCTTGTGCTCACTTTGTAGCCCAAGCTGGCCTCAAACTCACAACACTCCTCCTACCTCAGCCTCCCAAGTGCTGGGATTAAAGGCGTGCGCCATTATACAGTAAATTTTTATAGGGACCCACTAGCACTAACATTATGCCAAACTACCCAAATATACAGAAAGAAACAAAATCTCAACTAACCCTAAAAATATTTTCAACAAATATAGTTGAACTATTTCATTGAAAGTTCAATAAGTTTCAAATAAAGCTTTTCATTTAAACTGACAGGTAATGGGCTAAATTTTATTTGGAAGAGTTAAGAGTTGTGAATAACCATACTATACCTGAGGAAGAAAAATAAACTACCGAATATCAAGATTAAGCCAATGTGATGGTAACACAAAACAGATAAAATGATCAAAGGAATAGAATATGGAGTCTTGAAAAAGACTCATACATGACTGAATACTAGATCTACAGTCAAGGTGTTGCTGCATATTTTTAGAAAAAAGTAGTTTACTCTTCAGTAGACAGTGTAGGCTAGTGGAACATTTGAGTGGAATAACAGTATTTCAAACTTAATCACTATTTCATGAAATCCATTACAAGTGAAAATCTGTCACATGTAATCCTTTACAAGTGAAATGAAAGAATACACACACACACACACACACACACACGCACACATATATATATACTTATGGAAAAATGTAAAAATGAAATATAAAAATTGATATAAAATTTCAATGGATAGAAAAGGATTTCTTGGGAAATAAAATCATGGTCACAGTAAAATGAATTACTAAAAAATGTAAATGACAAAAATTAATCAGAAAACCCAACCATAACTCAATGGAAATATTAAGAAAAATCAGCAATAGTTGTTTCATCAAAGAATAAACATAAATGGAAAAGGAACAGTAAAGCATATAATTGAACTACCAGGCATGCTAACACATACCTGTAATCCCAGCAAGGGGAAGCTGAGGCAGGAAGATCACCATGATTTCAAGACCAGCCCAGGCCACAAATTTGAATTCCCATCTCCAAAAATATATGTAGAATTGAATTTTTGTAAATTTTGAAATAAGATATAATTTTGCCTATCCTAGGCAGGAAAAATTAAAAAACCTGTTAAATTAATTACAGTGTCAAAAAGTATGGTCACATCGGATGGTACTTTGCAAAGGGTAACCTTTGCATCTCTCACAGCCCAATAATTTCACTTCATAATATACTGGGAAAAAATTCTTTCTCATCTCTACCCCATGCTTTTTTAGGATTATTCATTGTAGTGTTTTCCATAATAGCAACATTTGGAGGCTGCACAAAATCCCTGTAACAAGTGAACTGATAATTTGATATATATGAGTACATATATGTTCTATAGTTATGATGTAGATGAATTTTTATTGTTAGCAATCTTAGAAACAAAATATTGACATGAAAATTGTGTAAGGTCAAGAATGCCTTACACAATAATATACTGATTGCCCTTCATATAAAACAAAACCAAACATTTTAAGCATTTTTATTGAGAAATACACAACTATCTATACATATAAAGATGTAAAAATTAAGAGCAGCCAGTTGACCTGTTTAAATTCCATAAATTGTGCGAATTTATATACTGATGTTGTTTGCCTACAGGCATTAATTTTGTAGACTATTAGGTCGTGTACTCACTTCAAGACTTGTTTAGTTCAATCTTCATTTTGCAGTTAAGACTCTGAGATCCAGACAGCAAGTCCTGAGGGTGATGTAATGGTCAGAGATAAATTAAATTGTACAGTTCGAAGAGCATAGTGCAAATTTAACTTTCTAACACTTGGCACCTAATATATGATGGGTGATTGCTAATGCCATGGGACGTGCTTGAACTGCAATTAAGTTCGTGAAGGACTGTAATTCTTCAACATTAATATAACTGGGATTTTTATTTTTTCAAGACCTCATCTTATAAGCAGACAGAAACCTGTGTTGCTTAGGAAGTAACAGTTGCTTAAATCATATTGTGTGAGAAAGTATGTTTTAAATGAAGCATTTTCCAATATATGAATCTTTTGACTTTTTAGTAAATGTAGAAATATACTAATTTAAAAATAACTTGAACTCAAAAATCTGTTTTGAATAATGTGATATGATAAAATGAAGTCATGAAAGGAGTGGAAAAATTATGTAACTCAGTCTGATTATGTATATATGTACACACACACAGCATTAATAATTTATCCAGTGACATTTAGATAATCAACATTTGAACTGCATCCAAACTGGATTTATAAATGGCTTTTCCATGTGGATAACAGTGTACTACATAGGTTTAATTAATCCAACTTTACAACTTTCCTTCCCTTTTTTTTAATTAATTAGCTGAATACTATTTATTCATACTAAAATAATAGAGGTGTATGATTCCCATTTGTTAATAATTTTTATATTTATAGGTTAGTACACATACAATGAAATAAAATGAAGTGATACAGTCCAGTATTTATTGATCACTGGAATTATAAACAGCAATTTGATTAATGTAATTACTACATTGTTATATGTAGTAAAAATAATCACATTTTAGAATAAGTAAATTTTAGATATATAGTGAAACATGTGCGTGATGATTAAAAATAATATGTGATAATAACAATAGTATACAAATTTAAAAATTCATGCATGTAGTGTAAATGCAGCTATTAATATTAAGTGTATATACACTAAATGTGTAATAATTAAAGCAATAATTTCTGGAAAATTTCTGTCAGAATATACTTAAGAACAATAATATATATGTCTTAGTTATGATTAAAAACACATTGTATTTAATCAAATATTTTATCTCTGTTTTAATCCTTAAAGAACAAAAGAAACATTGAATCGCCTCAGTTGGTCCTGGGGTAAACTAATATATTATCAATTTTATAGTGTTAAGGGAAAATAAGGTGACACGAAATATATTTGATAATTGAGCATATTATTGAAAATAGTTTTGTTTAATCTTTCAAGTGACTTAAAAAGCAATTATATATATATATATATATATATATATATTTAAATGCAATGCATTTTGAGCTAAAACATTTTTTTTCCATTTTAAACAGAAATTCAACTCTAAATTTCCAGATTCCCACAGCAAAGCTTCTCAATGAAGATGAAGAAATTCAACCACTTTCTGTGGTCTTCTCAAAAAACCAAATCATCATAGGCTCTAGGAGTGGAAATAATAGTGAGCTCACTTTCCGGCTCAGTTTCAAGTCATCTAAACCTGTGTCATTTTTTGACAAAATTCGTTTCTCTGATGACAGTGGTAACTGGTAAGATATTTAAATGTTGATTCATTTGTACTTGACAGTGAAGAATGATAGGTTTACACACTGCAACATTGTAAAATGTTAAAAGGAGGGACATCAAATAAAGTTACTTTGGACAGGTTGTTGTCAGAGGAAACAGCATTTAGTGAACTAGTATTTCTCTAGTTCTCTGCTTGTCATCAAATTCTGGCTTTGTTAACATTACTTTTGAGCCTCTGCGTTGTCTGATCTGTAAAATTGTATGGTGGTGTGGGCAAGGTTATTATACAAGCAGTAAAAAAGAACAGAGGTATGTAGACTAAAACAGCCTCCTGGTTTGATGGTATGCTATGTGCTTTGGTTTAATGGATTCCGAAAAGATATAGTTGGGAAATAAAGGTGAGTCACAAGAGTAGAATCATGGAGATTTTTATATGAGCATACATTTTTGAGAATTCTATCATATATCAGAAATAGACTTTCCAAAGAATAAGAAACCGTAGTTCCTTTCTTTCCTGGTTTTCATGTGTTTCTTGCTCTCTCCTGTCACTCTTTCAAAAATACTCAAGGATATGTTTATTACTGATAAAAATATACATTTTTTGGTGAATCAGTAACAGTTTTATATGGAATTTTGTATGTGTTTATAAAATATTTCAGTATTATTAGAAATGTTTTTGAGCAATCAAAGAATGAATGTAGCAATAAAATATAATTCCTCTCATAGTTGGTTTGTGAATCAACCCCTTTTCTAAGTTTTTTATATTCTTCTATAGTCTAGTTTGTTTTCTTCTTGACTTTACTTTGCTTTTAGCATATGAAATCATACTGATAAGCTTTAAAGATTTTCTTATTCGTTAGTTTATATTTACTCTGGAGAACTTCTAAAATCAAATGTTATAATCCTTAGCAAGCTACTTAAAAAAAGGAAAAAACAAAACAATAAAAATTTATGGAAAAGAACCATATTACAGGGATATATGCACATCCATGTTTATAGCAGTACAATTTTTAATAGATAAATTTTGGAAGTAGCTCAGAAGCCCATCAACTGATGAAAGTATAAAGAAAATGTGGTATTCACATACAATTGAGTACTACACTGCCATAAAAAAGGATAAGTTTGAGACATTTCTAGGTAAACGGATGCACCTTGAGACCATAGTTTTAAGTGAAATAAATTGGGCTCGTGTGTTTAAATATTGTATTGTTTTTCTTGTGTGACAAAGCAAAAGTGAGAATAAGGACCATAATCGGTGATAGATATTGGGAGTTAGGAAGAAAATATTCTTATGGGTATGGGAACAAGGGAGGGAGATTGGGTAATGAAGAAAGGAGAAAGGAGGAAAACAACAATAGAAGGAAAAAATGACAACAAAGTTTTTGTAAATAATAAGCAAAAGAAGAGTTGAAAGGAGGGAAAGAGAAAGAATAAAAACAAGAAGAAAGTTATATTATGTGTAGGTACAAATTCCCTACAATGAATGTGATCATTATGTATTTCAAAAATGTACCAATAAAATTAATTAAGTAAAACAAAGACAGAAAAATTTTATTCCCTTTCTTTTCTTCTTATCTCCTATAATCTCTGTAAAGCAACGCTAAAGATTTTGTTTTCATAGTGGAATGATGTTGGCATCTTTGTGTAAAATGTTATTCAATTTAAAAAATATTGGTATGAGTAAATTAACTCTGAGTCCACTTAAAGTCAGAAATATCTTGAACCCTTGATTATGAGCCTGAAAAGTTGCAATTTATATTTAGGTCACTTTTGACAGTCAAATTAATTATCTCTGTTTAAAACTTTAAATATCTTAAAGTGTATAAGATATATATAATAGATGGTTAACAAAAACAAATTATATGGAAAGAAAAAGTAATGAATAATTTGTGTATTTATCATTTAAGGCACTTGGGTAATTTAGAAATATCTTACTGTATTTATTGCATCTGAAATTTTTATTGTACTGAAATGCAATATTTTTGCTTTTAGGTTTTCACTCCCAGTTACTGCAACAGCAGAAAACTGCATTCTTACTATTTATCCATATTTGGCAACTTATCTTGATAAGCACAATATTATCTTAAAAGATGGTAAGTTACACATGACAGGTTTCTCCCTAAGTCTCATTTTATATGTTCTTGTAGTCCAAGAGCATTATCTATAAATAGATTGACATTCAGATTAACAAATGCTTAATAAACATCTTCCATTTCTAAGAGATAACATTATTAAGAGTGGAATATGACGGTGTTTCTTAATTCCTAAAGTTGACAGTCTTGTAAAAGGAGTTAAATTAAGTATTATGAAGAAAATTAAATGAAGAGCTCTGAGTCAGTTGAAGTTTTGAGACTGTGGTGGTGTTATAGAGGTTATTATTGATGTTGGGCATTTGGAATGGCTGTATAGAAGAGACGACCTTTTTGCAGAGCCTGACAAATGATGATCTTGCACAGCATGGTTTGGGCAAATGATAATACAGAAAAAGCAAAGGAGTATGATGGGAGATATAAGGTGGGAGATGAAGGTATAGGACTGTATTGCTAAACCCATTATTTAATACTAGGAACCTTCTGTGGTTTTTGAGTATGAGTGGTTCAGAAGTGGAGCAGTTATTGGGATAGAAGATGAATTAAGATGGGACAGAAAATAGACCATAGGCCAAGTAGGAATTGCTACAGAGGAAATTGTGAGAGAAATTAAGATCAAAGGATACATAGTTACAGATAGTACTAATTATTTCAAAAGACCTATTATGAATAGATCATAATAATATCAGTGGAGTTAGTAATGACATATTGTAGTCTTGTTTTAGGATTTTATATGCTCTCACCAAAAGTAATGATAGCTATGTGAAGCAATACATTTGTTAATTAGATGGATTTACATGTTCCACAATGTGTGCAACATTTAAATCAACATGCCATGCATAATAAAACATATAAAGCTATCTATCAATTAAAATTAATCAATAATGCCTAAGGATACCACTCAGTGGTAAAGCACTTGCATAGCAAGGCCTTAGGCTCTATCTATAGCCCTGGAAGAAAGCAAAAACCAACAAAAATAATGGGCCAATGCAGAAAGACAGAGAAGAAATAGAAGAAAGAAGCAAAAAAAATAGAAAACCTAGTGAGGAAGGCAAACTAGAGATGCAATACACAGGGGAGGAATATTGATTAAGTCCTGAAAAAGCGAAAGAATAAAGAGCAGAGGAAAAGTTTCTTCGTCTGTATTGATTGTCAAACCCTAAATTTCATTGCTGAGTTGGAGACTTTTTCTAGTTTCAGCCAGTTTTCTCATTCTTCTTTGTGTCTTCAAATATATATCACTCTCATGAAACCTATTCAAACCTGTTCTCTTAATCTCAGGGAATGAGGCTTTTTTAGTTTCTATTTACTTTTTTATTTTCAGAAGAAACAGGTAACATCAGGCAATAACACTCTGAAGTTCCAAATACCAGCATGTGTTCAAACTCATCATTTCTCCTTTTTATTCTATTCACTAGACCAGAATTCAATACTCTTTCTTGCCTTGGTCCATTCCTTTATGTAGATCCCATTCCCAGGGACCACACTAAAGCAGATATAACCTTGTTTACCCTAGTTCACCATTTTTTGCTTCTTTCCCTGCTTTGAGTGAGTTTTCTAGAATACATCAGGGAGAAGAAAGTAAACTATATTGGTCTAGCATAATTTCAAACAGGGAAAAGTTAAAAAAAACTGATGAGATACATTCTTATTTCCTTTCCTCAAACTTATCATCAGATAAATCATATCCCAAAGATAGGGAGAAAAGTAGCAGAGAGCAGTAATCAAGTAGAATACCTCAGCTCCCTTTAACAAGAAAGAAATTTCAGGGATATACAAGAACCATTATTTGGCTACTGAGCACAGCCGAAACTCCACCCATTTGTTCGGACTGTCTTAGGGCTTGCACATCCCATATTTCTGTGGGTCTCCTCTAAATTGTCTGACTATTCCTTCTAAGAATCTTTCAGAAATTTTCCTCCTCCTTCCATAATCTTGCTTCAGTTGGAGTTTCACCCCAGTTCCATTATCCCTTTCATGATTCCATTTACAATTAATGGGCTGTATGTTCAAGCTACATCCCTCTCAGAGATTCAAGAATTCATAGTTAGACTATTGTCTGGACACCTCTTACTGAATTCATATCCACACCCTGAAAGCAACTTGAACCTGAAAGCAACGTGACTCTAACCAAAATGTTCTATCTGAAATTCTTTCATCTTTCTGTATGCCCCATCTCTGCAGATGTTGTACCTATAATCTGTCAGGTGACCACTTCAGAAATCCGAGTGTGATCTTTGATGATATCTTTTTTCTCAAGCTTCACTTTCAAGTCATCAATTCCCTTCACTTTGTCTTCTTAATCTGTCTCACATTCTTTTAATTTCTTTTTCTCTCTACTGTTACTACACACATTCAAGCCACCATAATGTTTTCCAGTATCATTGGGGATTTCTAAACTGTACTTTTGCCTCCTCTGATATTGTACACACACACACACACACACACACACACACACACACACAATTCTTCACACTGTAGCTCAGGGATATTTATATAATTAGAATTAAATCTTACAGTTTCTAGGCATAAATTGTTTTGTGAAATACCATTGCTGGCAGGATGAAGCATATAAAAAAATCTCATCTGGCATGGCCCCAGTTAATGACTCCAGTTTCATTTCTGGACATCTTTCTTTCTATTTTGAAGCCACATTAAACTTTTATGAATCATTCTAACATCAAGAACCTTATTGGTAAAAAATTTAAAAAGCTTTATTGGTGATATTTCTCAAGAAGGACATCTTTCCTACCAAACTATACATTTCCACACACCTAAGAAGACACATACTTCCACATGGAAGACATTTTTTTGTCTCTGGTATAGCTTCAGGTTCTGTGCAATTTCCCTGTCATGGCCTTTACCATATTTTGACTTAACATGCCTGTCTATATCATTTCTATATATTGGTATCTTTAAAGTCTGTAAAAGCAGTAAACATTTCTATCCTTTTCAATTTTGTGTCTACAATGCGTTATGTAGTGTCTGGCAGATAAATATTATTTGTTTAACATTGTATAATGGGTTGTCTGGATTTTGAAATATAGTAGAAAGACATCTCTTCATTATATAGTTTCATAGGAGAATAGGTTATACATTTTCTAGTATATTCTGAGCATCAAAACATTATTTTAAAGCAATTTATGAAACAGTTTATTTGGCGAGATGAAGAGAGATATCTCAAAATTTAAACATATGTGGTCAAAATTTAAAAGATTTTTCTGATTTATCCTAAATAATAATGTTACATTTTTATAGTGTTCTGATGTACCACGGTGAGTGAGAAATTCAAATAAAGATATAAATGAATAACAATGGCTCCAGAGTCAGCACCCTGGATGGAAATTCTCTTTTGTGTCCCAACTCTATTATTTTGTCAGTGCATTTTATTTTAAACTCTCAGATAATCAAATTTATTATCTTTTATTAAATAATATGCATATTGAAAGAGTAGGTGGACACTAGTATCCATTTTATCTATTTCAAAGAGCTTTTGTGAATACTCATTGGCTATGAATACCTGGAGTATATTATCGTTAATAGAATTATGTTATGATTGCTCTTATAACTGACTGTGTTTACATTATTACTTATATTTATTCATAATACCTATCCAGAAAACAATGTATACATTTAATGCTTCACAGGTATATAGAGTTCTACTAAGTGCCTTACCTTTGTTGTTACATTTAGTCATGTGAACAATTCTAAGTTAAATACCCTTATAGATCACATTTTATGGAATTAAGAATATGACTAATGGAAGCTTTGAGCAGGTTGTCCCAGGGAATACTAACCAAATTTTTGAGACCTCAAAACCTACATATTTAGTTACTGTGCTGTAGAAGATTATATGTTCAATAAAGGTGAAATCTTTATATTAAGCATATCAAAAATTAAGGCAGCATTATTATCTCAGTGTAAATTGTTCTATCATTGGATTCTGCCAGGTTCATTTCTAAGAAGTATAGTACCATAGAATTCTAGGAATAAACATACTTATTGAATAAAGGTCCTCTGGAAGATTCTGAATGACTTTCTATTGAAAGAGTGAAAGAAATTTAACACGTACTGATTCATTCATATTTAATATTGCCTTTAAAGTAATTCCTCACAAGAAACTCATGAACTGAAGACCTTTGCTTTCCTCTTATGTAAAAATACATGTTCCAGAGGATTTGTATAACAGGCCCACAATTTTACTTCTCAGGAGTACTGCTGCCAAATTTTCAAATAAGATTTTTACAACTGCACAGGATAAACAAAATTAGATGATGAATATATACACAAACTTCTCTGTGTGTTTATGTGCATAACTTAAATGTGCATTTTGATGCCTGGCTGTAGGTCACAGATACTAACTTTTCTTAACCACCATTGCTTTGGTGGTTTTGAGATTTCCACTTTTGAAAACTCTAATGTTTCTGTAGAATTCTGATTGAAATATAGAGTAACACCTGTGAAAATTACTTAACTCATAACCAGTCAGTGAATATATTTCAGAAAAGTAACTAAGAAAAATTACTTTCGTTCTCGATCCCATGCTTATATTTTATTTTTAACCATTGTGTGTAGAAGAAATTGTTAAATTGTTTTACATATTCTCATTTATGGGAAATTTGAACACTTGATTCTGTAATAGCTTTTATATATTATAACAATTGATTTATCAAGTAAATTTTATTCAATTTTGAAAACTGTATCATCCTTTACTTTTTGTTTTTCACCATCTTATTTGATGGATAATGGATTGTTAGAGGTAAATAAGAAATTCAAGTTAAATAATTTGGTAATGAATTCTTAAAATACTTTTTGGCTTAGTGTGGTCCAATGTGTCATTTGTAGATAAAAATGAAAGTCCTATGAAGAATCGAGGCAGTTTTTTGCTTCCCAACTTGGATTCTACATTATTCGCGCCTACTTCAGTAAAACTGGCACCTATTGGTACTAAATTATGCCATGCAGAATTTAAAAGAGCAAGCTTATTTGTTGGTATGTGACAAATATTTACTGTACTTCTACAATTCAGTCCATGATGTGATCATATCTTCTTTTAATTTAAAAGATAAGCTTCTTCAAGAAAGAAATTCATGACAAAAACTGTGAATTTGTCATTAGTCTTAAGTGGGTCATCTGTTTTGTCAGTGTTCTATAATAACCAGTAGCCAAGTTCTCTTGGTTCACAGCACCCTTAATGACTTGGTACTTTTCTCTAGGCCAAAATGTGTATCAGATAGTTACATTTATTAAATGTGTTTGTACAAAATCTTAGAAATAGTGGCTTATGTACAGTCAATCAGATGAGACAGTAATATTTAACTAAAGTTGCCTAAAATTAAGTATCTTCTGGATCCCCCAAATTATAGGTACCCTCTGTGCACAGTTTAGGATTTGTAGAACTAGGGGCTTGTCATTTCATTATTAGGTGAATCTAAGATTACCTGTCTTTAATAGTGGTGATCATATATAAATACATGAATTTGCTATTTGAAATTAAATGCTCAAATATTCCTTTCCTTAGATATGAGTAATATTGAAAATTTCCTTTTTTATTGAATGGACCAAACCAACTTAGTGTGAGGTTTCTAACAAGTTTGCTTTTATGAAATTATTTTTGACAAAAAATGATGAAATCATTCCGGACCTTTGGAAATTTCCCTGACTAAAATATATTATTTTACTGAAATGCTTGATTTGGAGAAAAAAAATGTTTCTGAATCTGAAGTCAAAGACTTGTCAACACATTTTTCTTATGGGAAATGTTTCCACATACCAATATGGAAAAAAGTAAATGGCAGTGCTTTATTTATTAAAATTTATTATTTTTAATAATACTTTGAGTAGCTAAAAATAAGCACATTTTATTATACATTTTAAAGTATAGTAACTTGACTCAAATTTTTAAGATCATAGAATACTTTATAAAATAGATTTTAGTTTGTATACACACAAGTAGCAATAATTGGCAATATGTTACTCTAGTGTCATGTAATGTTTTCTTTATAACCAAATGTGATATGATTTTTAGGAATGGAAAAATTACCTGAACATTTGAATCTGCCTGAAAGTGGAAAACCAAATAAAGCAAATGATGGATCCTTGGAAAATGAGGAAAAAACTGAACACTTTTTTTCTCCTAAAGAAGGATCAATGGAATATAACTTCTATCAGAAGGTTGTAAATGCAGCTCAGACGTGGTTCAGCCTCTTTGGCTGGCCTGAAGGACCTCATTTACTTTCCATTCCAGAGACTATAAGAAGGTGAAAGATGCTTTTTTTCTCCCCTAAATTCCTTGCTAGCATCTTATTCTAAAATACAATCTATATATTTGAGATCATTTTAAATGAAACACAATGCTATATAATTTATTCTTAACTGATTAATTATAAGACTTTATTTAGAAGAGTAAAAAGATACAAATATAAGGTGCTTTTTGTTTTTGTTTTTGTTTCAAGTGTACTTTTAAATTTCTTCCAGACCTCTTATAATATTTGATCTCTTATAATATTAGTTTTTCCATTGAAAATCTCTGAATCTAAGTTTCTGAATCTGTGAATTGAGAAAGGGTAAATCATGAGTAGGAAAAATTCTTTTAAATTTAAAAAGTTTGAAATCTACACATTGCAATATAAATAAGCTGTCAGTACTAGTTCCAGAGTGTGCCAGTTAGAAAGATGGTGGTAATAGTAAAAATAGAAGAGTCACTTTTCTTTAATCTTTTTCCTCTTTGACGGTATACTTACCTCCATTCTTTCAAGTTTTGTTTTGTTACTCAGTTTGTTCCAGACCAAGTAAACTGCTTTGGTTGTATCAGATCACTCATTTTTGTCACTAAAACAGGAATTAGGCACCTTCCTCACTCTAATGTTGCTGGTGTAGTGGCATCTTAGAGCTTTGCTATCTCATTTCTCAGCATTGGAGTATCTTGCAAGCACCTTGGGGGAGTACAGTTAGAAATTTTAAGTCTGCTTTTATGAAGTTAGTTTTGACAAAAGTATGATGAAAACTTTTTATATGTTCAAAATTTTTCCTAACTAAAAGTATTTTGTTTTATTGGAATGTTTCATTTGGAGAAAAAAAAATCTTTCTGAATCTGAAACCAGTATTTTGTTTCTATAATTTTTTGATCTGAGATTTAGTTTTGTCTGATATGTAAAGCTATATGGACTACAGTTAGAATTTGTCTCTATTTGAGGACAAGCTATATTAAAGAAAATGAATAGTTTTCTGATATATTATCTGTTTTAGGTTCTTTAATAAGACATTTTCCACTTTATTGATTGAATTACCTAATATTTATTCTTTGCCTATGGCATGAGAAAATTACTACAACAGAAGTACTGAAAATTTCCAAGTTCAATCATAAAATTATGTGGTTCCAGACATTTTTTAGAGAATTTAGTTTTTTATAACTTTTCAGTTTTCTGCTTTGGTGTTTGTTATAGTGACTGTTTTATATTTTTTGAGTAAAAATTAAGTTATTTAACACCTTGATGATTTCTTTTCATTTTGAGAGGAATCATTGGGTAAGTATTTCAAACTTGTGATTCAAAAATTATGACTAGTCTATCTTTTTAATTGTCCTGAGAGAAGTTATAGTCTCTTCCTTATTTATAATTGTAATTATATAAATATATCTATTTCTTAATTTTAAGAATCAGTCATTTACCTTTTTTAATACTGGGAAGATATTATTGGTTCAATTGTATACATCTCTGTTTTCTAGGTCACATAATGCTGAATTTTCTTGTAATTTGTTTTTTTAAAAATGTAATTATATGATTAATTACATTTATATTCAAAACTTTATCTCTTCATTACACTTCAGTGACATCCAAGAATTTTTACTACTAAATATCTTCATTTCTTTTGTTTTTACACCATTCAGAATTATAGTTTTGATTTTTTAATTTTCTTTATTGTAATACTGATTGATAATTTGTTCCATTATTATTTGAATTCACTCTTATCTACTTATCAGTTCACAATAATTTTAGGTCATTTGCTTACTATAGTTTGTCATTTGTCATAACAGAGATGAATGCAGTTATTCATAAATGGTATCAGACAATTGTGGATATTAAACACAAAATTTTTCAGAGGTGGGACCATGAGCGCAAAAAACCCAAGTATTTCAAAATCTCTTTAAGTGATGCTTTTCTATTAAATCTTCTATATTTTAACCCCACTAATATGACACATGATCAGTCTTTATTTCCTGATAAAGTTGAGTGCTGTCACACTTTAAAATTTTTACTGTACTACTTTGATAAACAAGAAACAACTCACATCCTTGGGTACTGCCTGGAAAAACACACTTGTGCATAAGCAGGAATCCTATCCAGCTTTAAGAGGAAAAGTTGCCCACAACCAAAAAAAGTTAAATTAAAGTTACTGTTGTCCGGGTTACAAATTTATTCAGTACCATTTCTTTTGATGGAATTTGTGGATCATTCAATCTAGCTTAAGAAGAGACCTCCAAGATCATGTATTGTTGTCAGTGTTTGAACCCTTCTGTTTTCATGTAGTTCCTTTAGAATTGGCTCATGGATAAAGTGTGTTCTAGGTTCTTCTTGGCTCAAGTAATGATTTGGATGAGGCAAATCAAAAATGGTGCAAAAAGTTTATTTGAAATGAGAGAGTGTAATAGTGTGTTTAGATGGCCCTCCCCTCAAGTCTCATGTAATCATGGACATGGCTGTGTCTGCCAGTCATGATTGATTTGTTTTCTGCTGCTTGGATTGGTGGTGTGAGGGCGGCACCCGCCCAGGGGTGGAGCCAGCATACAGGGTCTTTTCTCTCTTGCCAGTTAGTACTTTGCTATTTGCAGCTGTCATGAATGGCTGCTCCACCACACCGTGCTGCCTTGGAACCAGTTGAGTATGGATAAAAACCTCCAATATTGCAAAAAATAGACCTTTCCTTCCCTAATTTTGGGCATCAGGTATTTTGTCCCAGCAACGAGAAGAAAGTAACTAAGACAGAAGGGTAAAGAGGAAAGGGAAAATCTGCCTTTACAGAGTGAACTTGGGCCAAGCAAGAGAGAAGAGGATAAAAGGAGCAAAAATAAAAATACACCCTGGATCTGGGAGACAGTGGGCTACTGCGAAGTGTAACCATAGCAGTTCCTCCTGGCGTCTGTGTCCTTACATATCATTCACAGCTTGTGGGAGCTCCCGAGAAGTTCCACATATTGGGTCCTGGGAATTATTTGGCACTGTCCTGGAATCTTGTGATTGACAAGTCCCATTTACTTCCTCAGGCATCTTTGCCATGCCTTATCTCCTGTATCTCTTCCTCAACATCAGCCTGTACTACGCCATCATCTGAAATCCTCATGTTTCTGATGAGATTTCTAATGACATATTTGGGAGTAAAATGTTCATTTTTTTCTCTCTTCTAGATTTTTTTGTTAATCTCTTATTTTTGCAGTTTGTTAAATTAAATTCTGAACATAGGAATCTTTTTCATCATTTAAGTTATTTCACGTTCAGTAGGCCTTGCCATCTTGAAAACTAATAATTTATTATTCTATTTTTCTACTCCCTCTACTTGTGCTATAGTCTCTTTCTCAATCTCCTGTTAGAAGAGTAGTGGAACTGTTTAATTAATACTTTATATCCCTCTCAATTTTGTTTTCTGCTTTTCAATCTTTTTGTCTTTTACTATCTCATTGCTCTCCTTCATTTCCTCTGTTTTTCTATTAAATTTTACTTAGCATGTGTGATTTTATTTTTAAATAATTCCTTCAGGATTCTTGTTCGCTAAAATCACATATTTTATACATATTGAATGTTATTTTCCATGTAATATTCAACCAAGTGTACTTATTTAAGTATACTTGGTTGAATTCTTATAAGTATACTTTAAAGAATTTAAGTCATTGTTAAAATTGTCTACCAATTACTATTGACACCAATTACTGTGGTGAAATGTGTACATTCATTTGTATATTTAGCTGCTTTTTAAAAATCTAAATTTTACTTTACGCAATTTTGAAGTTGTTACCAAATTCCTTCAGATGAGAAATTTTAACGTCTTTTTGGTATTATGCAAATTTTTATGTGTATGAAAATTTTTTATGCTTTGTGACCTAAGTGTTATGTTGATCACATGAATTTGGTATATCACTTAACTTCTAGTTGTTATTTTTGTGCTATTTTTGTTCTATTATATCAATCATTTTGTTTCCCATGATTTTGTTTGTTTCTTTGTTTGTTTTGGCATAGGGTCTCACTATGTAGTGCAGGCCTGCCTTGAGCTTGCATGTGTAGCCCAGGCTGACCTTGAACTCATAGTGATTCTCTTGCCTCACCCTATCAAGTGCTGGGATCGCAGGCTTGCATCACCACATCTGACAGTTTTCTATGTTTTTGATTGTCTATTTTTTATACCTACCTAACTTTGAGCTCTCTTCATTCTTATTTTTTCAATATTTTTTCTTAATGTGAACTTTTGCTTCTTATAAATATAATTATTGTAATTGAGACTTCATTCTGCAATGATTTTAAGGGCCTTTACCTTTTTGTCTACTTTGTGCTCCCTTTCTCTTCTTTTTGGCCTTCTCTAGAGTTTAAAAGATAAGTACATCTTTTCACATTTCATGATTTATCCTCTACTTGTTTGATAGAGTTTTTCGTATTATTTTAATGATTATGTTAGGTATCGTGGCATACATTCTTGACTTTAGTTATATAGTGATTCATAATTTAATTTTTCCTTAATGCTGCAAGTACCCCTTGTATTTACTTTTCTTCCCTACTGACATGTGCTACTGTTTTTGTGTATTGTAATTGCACACCGAATGTAAAACATACAAACATCTATGTAAATATTGCATAAAATGTAGGAAAATATTGACACATTTATCAATCTGACTGTTCATTTTTGTCCATTCTTTCTGCAAAATCTGTCTTTCATCTAGGGTGATTTTTTTTTCTTTTCTTTAAAAAATTCTCTTTAGACATTGAATTAATACATTATCATCTTTTGGAGTACTTTTAAGCTATTTGCTTTATATTTGGATTTTAACAATCTCACTATGTTTTGACTAGATACTTTACTTATTTTGTTTTTATTAAAAATTTTTTTTTTTTTTTGGTACTGGGGATTGAACTCATGACCTAACGTTCGCCAGGCAGGCACTTAAGCCACTGAGCTAAATTCCCAGCCCACTACTTTTATTAAAATTCGTAGTGATTCTTTTATATGTGATTTGATTTTTTTATGTATTGACATCTTCGGAAAGTCCTCAGCCAATAAAACTGCAAATCATCTAACTGCTCTATTCTTTCTGGCTTCTCTCCTTCGCTCACCTGTCTATATGTTAACATCCTTTATTCTCACTATATTACAGCGTGGATATTTTCTTATGATATGCATTCTAATGTTTTAACTCTCTTTACTTGATTCAATTTGTTGTTAAATTCCTTCATTAATCTATCAATTTCATTCATTGTATTTTTTAATTTCTGAATTTTCTATTTGGCAAATTTTTCTGAATTTGTAGCTCAGTGATAAAGTAACTAATCTTGAATACAGTACACGTAGATAATTTAAAATATATGTCTTATATTTATAATACCTTGTGAACCTGTAAGTCTGTTTTTATTTTCTGTTAAAATATAGAAATAGAGACCTTCATTTGGGTCATTAATTATGTTAATTTTCTTCCACAAAACATGTGTTTCTTTGTTGACAATTCCAGGTCACACTAGCTCTTTTATATCCAGTGCTTTTGAGGAAGATAATGAAACACAGGTTAAGTAACCTCTGTAGGGTCATTCAGTAAATAGCAAAGCCAAGTTTTGAGCAATGGTATTCTAGCTGTTACCTAATCCAATGTACTTTCTCCTGTATTATGCTGTGAAGACCTCCTTTCTACTAAAACTAAGAGGACAACTATTTGAAATGGCTCATTGGATACTCTTTATTTGTCAGGATAAGCTACTGATATGCTGATTTTGATTGCTGACAAATAATTAGACAATATGGTATCAGATATTTAGAAATATTTCATGAATACTATACTATAATAGTAAACAAATATAAGTTGGAATTTGTTACTTCATTCGAATATTGGCAAGCATCACAACCTGGTGCGAGGTACTAATGAATAGAGATTGTGGTTTTTTATTCAAAGAATAGAGCAATATGTGGGAAGAGTAGACTTGCAAACTTTATAATTCAGATCAGAATCCTTACTCATTAAGCCAATATATAGGTGGTGCCATTCTAAGCATTAAAATGCAAATATGAAGAAAATGTGTATAAATGTATTTGTGTATATATTTACATGCTTAATGTTTGAAATCTAACTTGTAAACTATTGTAGCCATTGACTGCAGTTTATGGCATACAAAATTTATAGCTCAGTGAGTTTCACTAACTTGCCATATTTACTCAGCAAGTAAGTGATTAGCCCAGGAGCCAATCTCTGTTCACTTTTTCAAATGCAGCCTGTTCTCAAGCCAATTCTTCTAGCTTTGCAATTGCAGCATGAAATAGCAATGTGTGTTTAAATGAGATCCTAGAAATCTGAGAATATCTAAAAATTGAATTTGAATAACAAATGGCAGCTGAGTGTAGTTCATTTTGGAATCCTTTAGTTAAATTTAGTAGGACTTCAACCATTAATTTTTTTTCATACTGTAATATTTCAAGACTGACTTTAACTTACTCTCTTTCCCACAGAGAAGTGCAAAAAATACAATTTTACTCAGCCTCATCACCAAAGATATTTTCCAGACAGAATGATTTTTCCAAGTATAATAAGACCATTTATGATGTATTGCTCCACTTGAGTGGCATACTGCCACCTGGAATTAGTTCAAGTCAGTCTTTACCTGTGGATGACACTGAAAGGGTGATTCAGCTTCACTTTCAATATTCTTCACTTCTGGATTTTCTCAAGTAAGTGCATAAATATACTAATTTCAGCATGTGATTATAACAAATAGATAGATAAGTGGATGTGTGGATAGATGGCTGAATGGATAGATGGATATGTAGCTAGATAGATAATCTTTGAAATTATTTTTTACCAATTAGTTATACACACTGTAGTACACACCATAGTAAAATATATAATCCTCAATAGAAAATAAGCATTCCATGAACATTTGGATTCATCCTCTAAAGCAGTTATTCTCTAATGTTTTATGCATCTTAATCACTGGGAGGGCTTGTTGAGCCCATTTTCCTGGCCCTTAACAATATAATTCATTTTTTAATTTGCACTTATAACAAGTTACAAGGTAGCATGAATATTTCTGATCCATGATTTTGTTTCAAAAATTCTCATCTAAATCATATATATCATATAATTTTATAGAACAAAAAAAGAATGAAACCAGTGAACTTTATTCCTTAAAATAGTGTTTGTATGATTTTATATTATTGACACAATGAGCTTTATTTTTTGCAGATTTTTTTTTTTGGTACCAGGGATTGAATTCACAACCTCGGGCCTACCAGGCAGGCACTTAAGCCACTGAGCTAAATCCCCGGCTCAATGTTTTTTTGTTTTGTTTTGTTTTTTGGTTTTTGGTTTTTTTTTTAACTAAAATCTAATATTAAAATAACAGGTAGATGAAAAGTTCCAACATGGTTGATATGAACTATAAGAAAAGTAGTCATCATTCTAATATTTGTGTTCCTCTGCAGAGATTAAATTGCAAGCAGCTAAGAAATAGAGAAGTAGTGTTCATTAAACTTCTAAAGGGAGTGTTACTGAATTTATATTGCTTGTTTGGTCTGTATTTATAGGATCTTTTTTCACTGAAATACTACATATCCATAGGAAGTATTCTTGCTACCTGCATGTTACTTAACCACTGACGTAGCATTTGTTGCTTATAAATATTTATGTAATAGGGTTAATGTGTTTTGAAACATAATAATGTGCTCTTCTCTTTTACTTCTTTGTCTATGGAATCTGTCTAACAGTTGAGTAGGGATATTTATTTATTTGCCTTAACAGGCATGGGAATAAAGGACAAGAGGAGGACTTCTAGACCAGCAATGCTAATGAAAGATTTGACATTCAGTTTTTTATTTGCAAATCAGGATTTTTGAGTTCCTGGGAATACTAAATATTAAAAATTGGACAAAGCACTAAAAACATTTTAATTTATTTGACTTTCATAATTATAATAATAGTCAAAACTGGCTAAAGTTTATTATGGCTTAGAAGGCAGCTATAAAAGTCACTGAAGAAGACTGATTCAAAATACAGGCAACCAGTCATGGATATTGCTACTATGAAACATTTATCCTTATTGAGGCCTGTTTATCCTTAGTGTGACTAAAAGACATAGAATCCCTATTTCAAGCACCAGTGGCATAAGGTCACATGAAAAATAGAGTATAAGCAGAAAGAAAGGACACTGTCAAAAAGATCAAGAATACAGGACGGCAATAAAAAACAGTCAAAGAGTCAGTATTTGTCAATTATGTCTTCTTATTTATTATATAGAATGAAATCTTACTGAAATTTTTACAAGTTTAAAACAGAAGGCATGTGAGTTTTCATTTATTACTTCCTCCTTTTGATGCTTAAAGATTGATTTAATAATGTAAACCTACTAACTCAGTAAGGTGGAAATTCAGATACATGTATTTCATAGTTACTTGTATGCTTAAAATCTAGTGGACTATTAACCAGAACCCACAGTATTTGAATGCTTATATAAATCTTTATTTTATACATTATAGAAGTTAAAATTTTCATGAGAGTGTCATTAAACTCTGTAGTAATTATAACTGTTGTATTATGCTTATGGCATTCTTGTTGACACAGTTCCCAGTAGTGTTGACATTAACAGGAGTTGTTTCTGTTTTGACATTTTATGATATGAGAATGAAACTACAGAAGAGTGATTCTGGCAGTAAAGCCAAGCCATTCAGATTTATTTTCTCTTTATCAGCAAATGTATGTCCATCAGGATATTTTGACTATGACAAAATTACTTAACATTTAGAAAGTGGCAGCATGGTTAATAAAATGGGGTCAGTAATCCAACATATGTGCATGTGTTTCATCATGGAAATAAATATATTGTATCTAAAATATTCATAAATACTATTAGCTACCCCACTTAAATTTGATGGCAGAGTAAATGAGAGCTGTTGTACAAGTGAAATATACAATATACAGTAAGTGAGAAATATATTTTTAAATAATAAGTTAAATTTAAAAATTTTTTGAAGATTAAGTTTAAATTTAATAAATTGTTGCATCTAATTATATTTTGAACTATTCAGTGTAAACTTTGAAGAAATATTCAAGTAGGACATATAAGAAAGGTTAATCAGATTATTCATTAAAGATAGTTCTCTGTAAAAGTACTGACCATGCATAAGATCTATTGAAAAGACATAAATGTGAACACTGTGATGTGGACTGATAATGTTGGACCTTAAGATAGATTCAGAATGAAAAATATATATTGACAACAGAATCAGCATTTAAAAGGCAATTTTGTATTCTTCATCTGCAACTTTTATCCAGGTTTGCTCTGTTGGACACTACAGAATACTCAAATGTTTTCTCACTTCTTCAGAAACTCCCGCTTTTGTTATTGATTTATAGTTTTCTTTAGACTTTCTCTTGCATTTGATAAATATGATCACTTCCACCGGAAATCGTGTCTTGGCTTCGGTTACAAAAACATATTCTAATTTATTCATATGTTTGTGTTGTCTTTGTTTCGCTTTATAGAATTTCAACTTTATAGGGATATCATCTTATTGCATTCTTATGTAAGCTTTAGGTTGGTTATTCCTGCTGAAGTGTAACATTACATTAAAATAAATTTTATGTAACACTAAAGTAGTACAAATATAGTATGAGTTCATGAGGATAAGATGATATTTGATTTCCAAAGGGATTTTATTTAGGCAAGATTTTTTCCTTTTGCTTAGACTGGCCCAGGGCCACATCAAACTTTAACAGCTCTAAAACTATGCTCACTACTTCCACTCCTACAAGAGTTCCCTTCCTCAATTCTCTCTGCTCATTCATCTCTTATATCTTCAGAGTTTGAGTTTTGGCTATCATCTATACTCTCTTTTCTGCTTTTTCTTTCCCTCATTTCTCAGTAATCAAAGAACTGTGAATTACTCAAAGTGCCTACTGAATTGAGCACTGCACACAGCATTCTTTTCTGTTAAATGCTCTATTGATGAGTGGCATTCTGTCTTCACTAAATTAGTTACACCTGACATTCACATTTCCATTAAGGAACCCTCTCAACAAAATAGTACTAGATTTCTGCCTAATGCTTTTGGTGGTGATCAGTATTAATGTGAAAAGTTTGGATAAAGTTAATTCCAAAAATTTGATAATGCAATAATATCTGTCATGTAAGTGTGAATTATATACATACTAATATATTACAAATGTATTGAATAATATAAACATATCTGGACTGCTTCGGGTATACTAGCACAAGTTTACGTAATAAAAGACTTCAGTTTTTGAAAAAAAGATCCTTTTTGATTCCTTCATATTTGGACTTTTTTTCATTTTTATGCATGTGTGATGATAGGCATTCAGTAAATATTAGATGACTAATGAGCTATTAGATACTTTGTTGTTTTTTAACCTTTTTAGATTTTCCTCAATTTTGTAATGTACAGTGTCAATAAAATGGTTACTACATTGACTAAAATTGCCAAGTCATATCTCTGTATATTTAGTTAGTATAAGTATGATTATAGGTACTTAGTAAGTTTAGTATCATTTATCCAATTCTCTAAAGGAAACATCATACATACATTTCATTATTAAGAGATTTTAAAATTAATCATGTAAGTTTTAAACTTGAACATTAAGATTCAACAAATACAAAAGGAATAACATTACTAAATAGTTTCACTGAATGTCAGGACAAATGTGCATTATACTATTATAACTTGGACGTTTCTTTTTTTAATTTTAGTACTCAAGGAGGCTGTATTTCTCATGTAATGCCAGAATTTCTGCTTGAACCACATGATTATAAGAAGTGGCTTGAAATTTCAGTAAGAGAATATAACTTCTGGGAACAATCTAAATAGTTATTACTGAATTTCATGATAGTCGGTTTTTCTCAGTAAATTCCAGTTAGAAACCTTGAATTTTATTTGTGAAATATACTAAGGCTTAGTCTTCATTGGAAAGTGTCTGCTTTCTTTTTGTGTGTACAAGATTCCAATGCAAAAATAATTGCATAACTTTCTAAAATATATATGAACTTCTTCTCAAGAAGAATTTACAAATGAATAATGATGCAGTCTTATGTTAATTTTGTCCATAAAGTGAGGTTATGGAATATATATCTTCCAAAGAATGAATCCAGGTGGCAGTTCTACCACCTGCCACTTTCTCTTCTTCAGAGAGAATAGAGAGAAATTAAGGAAGAAATGTTTAAGTTTCTTAAAGTATGCAATTCAATTTTTGAAAAAAATTTTAGAAGGAAAAATTGTTAGAATTATTTAAAGGCCTAGAGGTAAATATGCCTTAGTTGTGTCACTGTCACTATGCTTACCACATTGATGTGAGGAGAGACAGGTATCTTGTTTTTGGCACAATGCTGAATTCCTGTGGACTAATTCAAAAAGAGTGTTTTTATCTAGGCTTATGGTATAGGAGAACTCTGCATCTTGTTCCATCATTTCTACTAGGGAGTGATTTAATAGATGTGTTGAGTGAATAAATCTATGATCTAAATAATGAACTGTGTGCTCCAGAAAGTTACCTGTGATGATAGTTTCTACTATTGGCACATGAGGAATTACAGTTCTTGAGGTCAATTCTGCATGCAGAGCCACCAAGTTGCCTTACGTGTGTCGATCAAGACAGAAGGCCATTTTTTGGAATTACAACTCTTGAGGAATATCTAAAAAGGGCATGCAAACATTGTACATTCAAAAAATTTTATGCTGAATAGTTAAAATCTTACACTAATATTTGCCTTGAAGTTTAGTTTTTGTTCTAACGTTTTATTTTCAAAGTCTTCTAATATTGCAACTGTGGATTCACGTATACCTAAGGAAAAATGTCCTTTTATTATTGATATGAAAAATTTTGAAGGCTGGAGTAAACGGGCATGGACAGATATATTCCTTCAGATTTACAAGGTAATACTTCCACTCTAGTTCATTATACTGTTTTGGTTTATTTGCATGTATAGTGTATTATTTAAAATATAGCCACTGGTGCTATAAAATATGTTAAGACAAAATACCTTGAATAAGATAGATTTCTTGCTTCCATGTAGAAATATTGAAAATGAATGATTCAGAGCCAGGACATATCTCTTCCATTCTCAGTACTAATCTTTTCTTTGTGGGTTTGATTTCTCAGAATGAAGAGCAGGGAAACGAGTAGCAGAGGGCAAGATGGTATCTTTTACTGATGTCGCCTGGAAAATGTCTGATTTTGATTTCACATTCCACTGAGCAAAATTTAGTTGAGAAATACTATACTTTCTAGAATTGGTACCTAAAAATGTATTCTATTGCTAAATGAAAAAAACAAATGGACACCAATGAAAGTTATATTCTCCACCTCTAATGCATAGTAGACTTCCTTTAAAGTTATGCTGGAGTGATATTCATTAGGATTCATACAACTATAGAAAAAACAAAGTTTTGATGAGATTCTCCAATTTACTTAAAGACTAATTATATTTCTGGGTATAGTAATGTAACATAAATTATGCTTTTGCGATCTATTTAATGTATAAAAATTACTTCATGATACTTGTTGATGCAAGATAAGGCATACTATTTTCAGGATCATAACAATAGCTAGAGGGACCAATATAATGGGGTTTTGCTGTAGAGAAAGATGAATTTAACTCTGAGGAGAAAAGGAGAAATGCTAAACTAAGGAATAGAGTGGGCGTCTAAGAATATAAAATGACAGAAATCATCAAGAGTAAGGGGTCATTCTAACACAACCAACCTAAAAGATTCTTCCTGAAAACAGGCTACAGTGATCAAACATATTTTGGGGAAAGCTGAAGGATGAGAACTTCAATCAATTATCAAATGTGATCAGATGGTGAGAGTATGGGGTTCATGCTAAACTGACTTAGCATGGATTTTGCTAAAACTGGATTTTACAAGGAAGCACAGAGATGAGCACAAGAGAAGTTTGACGAATCGAACTAAAGTTTGTCAAAATAACATTTTGGCAATATATAAGCCAAACCAAGGAAGGTGGATGTTTTGGATCTTATCTTGAAAGTGTTACAGAACTATTTAAAGATTTAAAACACAAGGATAACATGAAAAGCTTTGAATTCTAGAGACATCGCTTTAGTAGTGTGGCAAACCGAAACTATTGTGGGATGTAATTTAACTGTCTGATTTTGTGACTGACACTGGGCTTCTGGTGGTATTTGGGATGATGGAAAAGGTACAGCTTTCGTAAAAATTAGGAGTAAAACTCAGTAGTGTTTGCTGAATGGCTAGAATTTTGAAATTGGTAATAGAGAAATCTTACTAATCTGTCATAAGCAAAGATAACCTTGAGGCATTTGTAGACAAATGACTATAACTCGAGAACATAACGTTAAGTGAAGTAAGTCAGACACACAAGCTTAAATGTTGCATGGTTTCTCTCATATAAGAAAAAAATATATATGGAGAGAATCTTTGTATATATTTCAAATAATTCTTCAAATTATCTATTCTGTTATTTCAACTATATTTTATGATAAAGGTTAATTTGTGTCATTTATACTACTAGTTTCTTTTGTTCACTAGAAATTTTTTTTCACTGTTTGTTTCTTTGTAAGACAGCACCTTTTTCTTTTAAGATCGTGATGCACAGTGAATAACCATTGTTATTCTGATTATTTTGTTATGAAATTTTGTTTTATTTTTTCACAAAAGAAAGGAGTTGTTTTATATTTTCTCTATTAGTATGTACTCGAATTACATTAAAATAAAAAAGAAAAGAATGATAGAGTTTAATCTTAGTCATTGAGATACCAAGCAAGGAGAAACAATGTAATTCGGTGGGGTCCAACATGTACGGCAAGGCAAGATGATCTGCCAAATTAATTTTCTTTTTTCCATGTTTATGATATCCTCCATGATTACCAGATAAGTATATCCACTAGTTAGGAGAGAGAGACAGCACAAGTTTGAGATTTTTAAAACTTAATTTATGGTAAAATTATGGGGATGGATAAGATCAACTGCAGAGCTGTGTTTCTTCATGTATTATATGTGTGAAGTATAGATAAATCTAGGGATTATACTGAATCAGTAGTGAATTGGCAGATTTACATGAATAAGAACAAAGTTTAAATTCATTTCACAGATTAGAAATGGAAGGTTGTGATTTTTTGTAAATCCATTTAGGTTCTGATTGTTGTATTTCTAAGACTCATGTATACAATCCAAGACTGCTTCTGTTAGTTCTTGGGTAATGGTTAGATAATGGGATATATCTCCTTTTACTCAATTTGATCATGTGTAATTAGGTTCCATCTGCTTGTCAAAATTGGATGACCAATTGTAACCACTGTACATTCTTGTATTATATTCCCAAGTCACAAAAATATGTTGATGGCTAAATAATGGCTCATTGACACCTACGAAAAGTAAAATTCACTGACAGAAACACCCAAATTCAGAATGCTATTCTAAATTTCAGTATAAATAGGACACCATTGTGAATATTAAGAATGATTCTGTATTAATTAAAGTAAATGAATGTGATGTGGGTAAAAGAAGATAGTCAGAAGCAAATATCTGAATATGTTTTATCAATCTGCTTATAAATTTGTTTCTTTTCTATTGTCAGTTATAAAGGCAT
The DNA here is from genome assembly GCA_004363535.1 of Dasyprocta punctata. Taxonomy (NCBI): domain Eukaryota; kingdom Metazoa; phylum Chordata; class Mammalia; order Rodentia; family Dasyproctidae; genus Dasyprocta; species Dasyprocta punctata. The sequence continues at coordinate 51,265 of RJWM01005649.1, forward strand.
TTTGTGAAGAGTTGGGTTACTGGGAATTTGATACAGGGACTTTGCAATAAGCCACATCTCGCCCCAGCCCTTTTTATTTTTTATTTTGAGACAGAGTCTCACCAAATTGTTAAATTGTCCCAGCTAGGCTTGAACTTTCAGTTTTCCTGTCTCAACCTCCCAGCATTCTGGGTTTACAGACCTGTCCCAGCAGGCCCTGCTATAAAGTGTATTTTGAATATTGCTGTGATTCTATCACAACTTTGATATTTTCAACAAAGACCTGTAATCCTTCTGAGTAAATATTTTGTTTTCTCAAACCACTTCAAAATTTCTATAATATAATAAAATTTGAATGCTTGTTGCTACGTAGCCAGGGCACTAAATGTACTGTCATTATGCAGAGTTATATTCCCTATACCTAGGTATCCAGTAATAGGACTTCTTAACTTATACAGAGCTGTTTCCCTTCCAACTGATACTCAGACATTTACATTATTTTTTAGTTGTTTTTTTTTTTTTTTTTTTTTCCGGCACCGGGGATGGAACTCACAACCTCACACCTGCCAGTCAGGCACTTAAGCCATTAAGCCAAACTCCCGGCCCTAGTTTTTTGAGGCAGGGTCACACTATGTAGCTCAGACCGGCCTTGTGCTCTCATTGTAGCCCAAGCCGGCCTTGAACTCACAACGCTCCTCCTACCTCAGCCTCCCGAGTGCTGGGATTAAAGGTGTGCACCACCACGCCCGGCTTATTTTTTAGTTTTTAATAGTTCTTCATTCTCTTGTTACATGGCTGTTAGCTCTCTTGCCTTTCATTGCTGTTCATTTTCCTATTATAATTGTTGTGGTCTAAGAAACTAGATATCTATTTAATTATAATTTTCTATAAAATAGAAGCAAGTGGGCTCTGACCTGTAGTGCATAGACTTTTTAGAAATATAGAGGAAGAAATTTAAATACAAACTTTGCGATAACAAGGAGTGTAGCTTACGACTATGGTTTTGATTTTCTGTCTTGCCTCCCTGAAGTTTTGTCCATATAGGTGAGAATTGGACAGATGCTTCTTTAAGTAACATAGTTTTCCTATTATACCAAAATAAGAGTCCATATTCATATAATATTTTAAATTCTATTTCCCCACTCATAATTAAAAATACCTACAACCTTTAAACTATTCAATAAAATTTCCCTCCTTTGGGCCCAAACTCTGTGGGAAAATTTAGCTCATTGCTATTTCCTAATATGTCTTTGCTCATAGGCAAACACATGCTGGGACTATTACACTTCCCATCACCAGTTGCATAGGGTCTGCTCTGCTGTATCAGCTGAATGATCTAAGGTTCTGTTGGATAATCAATAGTATGAAATACATTAGACTTCATATTGTACCATGTTAATTTAGCTTGAGTTAATATACAAAAATGGTCACAACAGATGAAGTCTGGGTATGGACAATTTCAAAGCCAGGAAATCTGAGGACTTCCCAGTTTTCAAGTCACGTAACTTAGGAGATTTAGATCACATAACTGTGAGAATTAAAAGAAAAGAATGAAAGAGATGATTTTTTTTCTTTTTTTTATTTAAGAAAAAATGGACACAGAAGATAGAAACAAAAAGCAAAAAAGACAAACAAATAACAACAACAAATCTGATACGATAACATTATAGGTTTACAAAATGAGATGGTAGAAATTTGACAGTGTTTGCAATATTGCATTTCGTTACCTTCGAAGGGGTTGCTCATATTAACAGATATCGATCTGTAAAATTGATCTAGTCATGAGTATTAACTGTTCTTTTTCAATAGCTAATGTATTTAGTACTTAGTCATTTTAACTGTCCTATGTATACCTATTTATTAATTTATGTCTTTTTCCTTTTCCCTTCCTTCCTTCCTCCTTTCCCCTTAGAATACCTCTTGTTAGCATTAAAATAACTGCCCATATCATCAGGTCTAATATAATCAAGCAAAATAGTTCAGAATGAAGCCAATAAAGAATAAAAGAATGATCACAGAAAAGATAAACAAAAAACTAAAGGGACCAATAAACGACAACAACATATCTGATACTGTAACTTTATAGGTTTACAGAATGAGAGGATTGGAATTTGACAGTGGTTGTAACATTGTATATCATTACCTTCAAGGGAGTTGTTCAGATTGACAGTTATAGACTTGTAAAATTGATCTAATCACATGAGTATCAACTGTTCTCTCTCACCAGTTAATGTATTTAGTAATATAGTCTTTTAAACCATCTTATGTATACCCTCATATAATTTTATGTCTTTTTCCTTTTCCCTCCCTTCCTTCCTCGGTTCCCCGTGTAATAGCTCTTGTTGTCTTCAAAATAATTACTCTTACCATCTGGCCTAATATAGTCAAACTAAATAGTACTGAATAAAACCAATAACAAATAAAATAATAGAAGCAATACAAAGTAATGCAACATTGATTTCTGTAATGCCTCATATTATCTTCTAGGCAGTTGCCTATATCGTCTGTTGTAGTACAATCAAACAAACTAAAATATGTTAAAATCCCTCAAAACAGAGCAGTGAAAGCAGTACCATGTTTCAAAACAAGTTGATAGAATACCATTAAAGGCTACTCTAATATATTTTGTTAACTTTATAATAGTTGTCTTTGTCATCATATATAATAAAGTTGAGCAGGTCGAGGTAGAATAAGATTAAATTAAATAGCTCATTGAAAACAATACTGGACTCAAATCCCAATGATGGATTATTCATTTGTCTGCCCTGCTCGGTGATATCCCTCTGCCACTGTTTCTGGAGCTGTGGACTTTTTTTCTCTCTCTAGAATGTCCTTCAGTATTCTTTGTAGGGTTGGCTTGATAGTCATATATTCCTTTAGTTGTTCTTTGTCGTGGAAGTATCTTGTTTCTCTTTGATTTTGAAAGATAATTTTGCAGGGTACATCAATCTGGGTTGGAAGTTATTTTCCTTCAGGGCTTGAAAAACATCACTCCAAGCTCTTCTTGACCTGATGGTTTGTGTTGAGAAGTCTGTCATGATTCTGATGGGCCTTCCTTTGTAGGTAAGCTGTCTCTTTTCTCTAATAGCTTTTAATATTTTGTTTTTGTGTTGAATTTCTGGAATCTTGATTATTATATGTCTGAGTTTAGGTACATTTTGGTCATGTTTAGCTGGAGTTCTATATGCTTCACTTATCTGAAAGTCTCTTCCTGTTCCCATGCTTGGAAAGTTTTCTGAAATTATTTCTGTAAATAGACTTCTAATTTGATCTGCATTGGCCCCTGCTTTTTCACTCACACCTTTTATTCGTAAATTATATTTCCTTGGGTTGTCTTGCAGCTGTTGTATAGTTACCTCCAGGTTTCTTACTATTTTCAAGAGATCTTACCTGTCTCAATCCCAGGCTTCAAGCCTGTCCTCCAAGTTCAAAAGTCTATCTTTAGTTTCCTTCAGGTGGTTCTGCCAACTTTCATTGGAGTCTTTGATTTCCTGGTAGTCTCTCTGAATCTCTTTCATGCATTCTAGATCCTTTTTGTTTTGTTCCTTCCCAGTTTCCCTCGTTTTTCCAGGTTCCACCTTTCCGTCTATGTCTAGCAATTCTTTTATTATGTATTTCATTTCTACTCTCAGTTGGGTCAACAGTTCTGCTCTAATTTCTTTTATAGTTTCAAGGAGTTGTCTTTCCACTTCAGATGTCATCACCTCAGAGATTTTAATTGTTGTGCTCCTGTCCTCTTCTGCGTTTGCTTCTGCTGAATTTGCTCTGCTTGAATTGGAGGCCAGAGACCACCCTCTACCTTTCTGCCTTGGCATTTTCCTGTGTTGTTCAGGGGTCCTGTGATTTCTCTGGAGTGAGCCTGTGCTGGTCCGCTGCCTTTCCCCAGCCCGTCTCCGCTCTGTGGATGTCTGGTACAGCATGCGGGGGCAGGGCTGCTGCCTGGGAATCTCTGCCAGCTCTTCGTGAGACTTCCCCTATCACCCCTATGGTGCACGTGGTGCCTTGGTCTCCAGACCTAGCCAGTCACGTGCCGGGACCCTCCGGGACTCGGTCAGAGCCATTTCTGTGGGACCGTGCCCAATTAGGTGTGGTTCCTGTCTCAGAGATGGTATTTTAATTCTATCAAATGTCAAAATGATGCAATTTACATTTGTGCATGGCTATTCTCACTAGATATATGCCTGATAAACATTCAACATCCAGTAATGAATTTTTAAATAAAAATTTAAAATTGTTTTCATAGTAGGAAAAAACAGTTTTGAGATCCTAATAAGTATCTTAATAATTTTTAAACTTCAGGTAGTTGAGACATTACATAGGGTAGATACCTACTACATAAAAAAGTAAGAATTTTTTCCCAAAGTTAGAATAAACATACTTGAATATGAATGTACTAATGCTAGATTGGGTCCTTCTAGAAACAGACTCTGTGTCAAGCATAAGTAACTTTGTTGCAGAGGTGATCCCAAAAAACAAGAGTGGCAGAATAGGAAATTTAAAAAGTATATAATGAGACTAATAACAGAGATGCTTTCAAATAGGCTTTGTGTTCAGCAACAGAGGCTCAATCCTACCAGATTTTTATGGATGACATTGTAGAACATATCTGATGTGTTTTGCAACTGTGCAATGAGGAAGATAGAGCATTTAGCTACCAATTGCTTGACTGTCATTGAAAGGAGGCTGCTTCTGGTGGGCTACGTGTACTCCTATATACCAGACAAAAAATATGCATCCATCCAGTATTTGTACATGTTCACAAGTGTCCTTTGTAATGTGGAAGTGAATATTGGGTAGGCATAAGCAAGATAACAGTAATATTTCTATAGTATCAGTCAAACTGTGGTCTTCATACACATGCCATTGGAATACTGTCTATTATTGGCTTGAGATGACTTGTACTATTTACAGTAATATAAACCAGTCCTCAGACTCCTAACCACTTCTTTTAGAATGTTATGAATGAGGAAAAGGAAAAAATACATGTATACATAATACATATGCATATATATATTTAAAGTAGTTGTATATTTAAAGTATATATAAGATTAGGGAGAGAGACAGTAGTAGTAGTAGAATACAAGTTGTTCATCTAATCTAGAACCCATGCTAGGTGGCTAGTAATGTATAACTTTGAGCAACTCTTTGATCTAGTACTTTACTGATCAGACACAGACTATTTTATTTAATATTACTTACTTTTTAATCCATATGTGTTGTTTCATGATAGTACATGCATTAATTCATGTAGTGTGCATGATGGTATGTCTTTAATATGTTAAACTGTATAGCACAGGAGAAAAATATATAAAATTGTGTATACTTTTGTCATTTTAACAATATACCTCTTCAGTATCAATGTCAAAATCAGTTTTGACTAATTAACATCACTTTGATTTTCAAAATTTTTATTTTTTAAATTGTATGAGCTGGTAAAAAATAAAGAAAGCATTTCAAATCTATTTGTTTGAAATGTGTTAGCATTCTAATCCAACTGCATGGGTGGTTCTCTATGAACTAAATGCTATAGATGCAAAAATTTGTGAATTCAAAATGAATATTAGTAGGACAAATCTTGTATGTTCTTTCACTTCTGAGTGAATACACTTAACCAGAAAATACCATTGCACTTCTTTAACTTTTTGTCATATTTTTATGTACTCTCCAAATATTAATGTGCTATTTTTCCACTTGAATCTAGTAAAAGTTGACTCTTTCCCAATTACAGGTTCTGGTTTTATCCCGGGTGGCACCACAGTTCTCCAATGCTGCTCCTCCAATAAATGTGCAAAATACGCAAAAAATCAGCCCTTGTTTTGCATCCAGCAACATATATTCAGATTCTGAAAGGATTATTCTTAGTTGGTTGAATACAAATTATGAAAATACTCGACGAACTATATGGGGAAATTTTCAGGAAGGTGAGAAGTTATTTTTTCGTTAAATTTGTTACTGCAAATTGTAATATGATAATGTAAAAAGGACCATGAAACCATACTTAGAATTCATGAATTTTAGACTTAGCTCCATAATTTATTCTGTCTTCTATAAAAGAGATATCCTTTCAACACCTGGAAGATGAAATATTAATAGATTGATTTTGAAGAAAAAATGAAACACATAGAGAGATGGACTAGAAATAAAAGTTGATCCTAATATTTTTGCTAGCATTTTTAAATTCATGAAGTATTAGATTTATTTGACACTGACTGACTCTTGTATGTAATTAGTTACATTCAAGTGAAATTTGGTGAAAAGTCATCTTACATATCATATGAGGGTCACGTTGGATATCATTATGCTCCATAATACTTCATTAATACTTTTGGTGGATATGTCATGTTAGGTCCATGCACTGAGATGTATATGTGTTCACAGATAGATCGGTGCAAATATTCAGGTGAGTGTTTCCTGATTTTGTCCATGCAGGACGATGTTCTACCAATTTCAACTCCAGGAGTCTTAACCTCATTTTTAAAAGTTCTAGATGCTTATATAGTCGTGCTTTTTTCTCAATCATACACACTGATCATAGTGACAATAGCATACATTGTCACTGTTGCTTCAATTAAGCTCTCTGCTTCCAAGTACATACAAGCATTTTATTTTTAGAATAGGTTTTATTTTAACATATAATAACATAGTTTTGATAGGCAACACTCAGAGTTTAACCCAAAATTAAGAACTCAGGGAAACATTAATGGGTTTGATTCTAACAAAGAAGTTCAAGAAGGAGGAGGAGGAGCAAACAAATAGTAATAAGTTTGTCTATAACTAAAAACTCAAAATTATTTTGATTACTTTGAAATAGCATTTTCATCATACTGTAATCAAATATGTACATTTACTAAAATAAGTCAATTAGTTATAACATTACTATGCTTTCATTGTTACTAAGAGAATATTCCATTTAAATTAATTTCAAAGAGCTTGCTGCATTTATGAATAAAGCAGTGTAAGTATTTTTTGTGTTCCTATTTTTTTTTCTGTTCCTGGGATTTGAGCTCAAGGCCTTCCCACTGAGCTACATCCCCAGCTCTTTTTTAGTTTTTGAGACAGGGTGGTACTAAGTTGCCCGGTCTGGGTTTGAACTTGAAATTCTCATTTTTCCACCTCCCAGAATACTTGGATTAAGGTGGTGACTCACAATGCCCAGGTCGCTTTCATATATTCTTGTCACATTGAGTCTTATGCTTTTAAAAATCTTGTCATTTCCTATTCACCTTACCTCAAATATTTCCTTTCCATGTGTCTTCATGGTTGCCTTATTAATTTAATTCAAACTACTATTCAAGAGACACTTCATCTAAGATGCTTTTTCAATATCTTTTCTAAAGCAGCAGAGAATTCAATCTTTCCCTTTTGTGTTTTTTTTTTCAGTAGCACTTTCCCAGTCTACCACGTGTTTATCCTCTCTCTTTCAGTAGAATGTGGGTTTCTTTGTAGGTGCGTACTTACCTATTTTGTCAGTTTTGTGTTCCCAGAGCCTGGAATTCTAGCTAGAAAATAATAGACACCCACTGTTTTAGTTTTGTGCTTCTATAACAGAATGCCTGAGATTAAGAAAATAGTCGTTAAATGAATGAATAAAAGAGTAATGGGATAAATGCTGATTTAATGCATTTTAAAGTTATTTTATGTAACTGAACATGTACTACCTTATTAGGTTATACTTTTTGGTGCAAATGTGGAAGTAAGTTTGCATAACTTAGGTAAAAAGGAGAGGTACTTTTCCATGTTTGGAACCAGATTTGTACACAAATTTGCATGGTTAGTGAGTGAGGAGATCTGTTAGGAGAAGCTCTTTCTGAAGGGCAAGTTATTTATCCTTCATTCTCCTAACACTTATTAGCATTTTCCACCTCAATATATTAAACCTTCCATATTTGAGAAACTATTATGAGCCCCCAAGCATGTAGAAAAATAACTCACTTCATTTCTTTGCCCTGTCCTACCTGAAAGAAAAAAAAAAACTACATGAAACATTTCCCTGGAAAATACATGGTACAAAAATAAATAGACTTTTTAAGGGTTAACAAATGACAGTAAGATTAAAGAAGAGCTTTGTCGACTTGGATATAGACCAGTGAAATTCATTTGAGGTACAAAAATCAGCATAAATACAGAGTCAGAGGTGAGTATGCTTCAGTCCTTTTCATGTGGAAGCCCAGAATACAAATTTATTCACTCAGTTCACAAATATAGACAGTATATAAGACTTGACAGGTGGTTTGTACTAAATGATGCAGATTATAGAATAATTTCTACTGAATTCACTAGGAAAGCAAATAAGTAGAGTCTGAGTTAGAGGAACAATTCTAGCTCCACTAAGAAAAAAAATCAAAAGACGTTTGTGGTAACAAGTTAATCAACAATTGAGTACATGAGCATATACAGTATTAATATGGTGCTCTTGTAGGTTCTAGGCATAGAAGAAAAAAGAGAAAACCAGTGTAGACAAAATTATAAGGCCTGGCCTATTGGCCTTTTCCATTTACTGGATGAAGAGTATGAAAGACAGTCAAAGAATTGGTTGGAATATCTGGTCTGAGCCACTTCATTGACTGAAAGAATAGAGATGATTGGGATGAAGATGGTGAGGTCTGTTTTGACTGTGTAGAACTGGAGATGGTCATGACAGACAGAGCCACACAACAACATTTAGAAATTACCCTACTACTTACTCAGTGAAATTGAAATTCCTGAGATGGGGTTGAGAGATGTTTAACAAAAACCACGAAAAAATTATATATTCAATATATAGAATGACATTTTGGTAGTTGGAAAGGATAATTCCATAAAGGAACAAAACTAAAGACAATAGTAGAAGTAGGAAGGGAGCAGAAGAATGGTTTCATAGAAGGCAAATCAAGAGAAAAAGTGTCAAAAAATTAATGGGATAGAATTGAAAAACACAACAACAAAAATAAAAATCCTGTTCTTCAGTTTTTAAAAATAATACTTTATTAATTGTTGAGAGAGATACCAAAAAAATTATGATGCAGTCTTTGTCATTTTTAATTCAGCCAGGGATTTGAGGGTAGATGTGAAAAAGCTAAGTTGTCATTCAGAGATATATGTTTGATAAATCACCAAAACAAATGATAGAGATAATTAAGAGATTGAGGAAAGAAATGCAGAGAAAGGAAATGGTTGCTATTATAGTTACTTTCGCATCACTAGAATACAATACTCAACATCTGAAACTTAAAGGAAGAGGAGGCTTAGTTTGGCTCACAGTTTATAAAAGTTTCAGTCTGTATTTATCTGATTCCAAAGCAGAGCAGCATGGCAGAGGGGCATGGTAAAGGAGTATTGCTTTATGGCATGGTGGTGAAGCTGAGAGAGATTAAGGCAGAAGGAGTGAGTTAGACCCAGCCACACCACCAATGATGAACCTCAGACAAGGTCTCACTTCCCAAACAGCACATATAGGTATAAACTCATTAATGGGCTAATCCACTGATTAGTATTACACCTCATGATATGATCACCTTTCCAAAATGCCACCTATGAACACATGAGACTTTGGGGAACATCTACATACAAGCAATAACAGTTGCTAAAGATGCAAATTCTTAGAGTACAGTATATTTCTTGAGAAGGAAGGTTGGGTGATAAAACTAAAAAGTAAAGAGATGTGGAATGTAGAAAAATCAACATACTATTTATCTGAATAAAAGAAAACCAGCAGGTAGATTGACTTTCTCTAACATAGGTAGAATCAGGAATTATATAACACAGGGAAGAGATGAGAAAGAAAACAGTGTGGAAGAAAAAACCCTGGGCCTTGCTCACAAATTTTAGTGGACTAAACTGTTTAGTTGACACAGAGTCATCCTTATGAGCATTCTATTCTTATTTAGACCAATGAAGCAACAAATAATGCATGTGTAGTATTTTATGGATTTTCTAGAAACTCTTGAGACTTTAACAAGGGATACAGTACAACACATTGTTTCTTTTTAACCAGTCTGCCAGTCATTTTTCAGCACCTCTAACTCATTTGAGGTGGGTTACTTCATTTCCCTCATTTACTATTACAGAAGTTTATTTGCAAAAGTACAATCAGGAAGAACGAGTTGAAAAAGAAAATACATGTTAGACAATATCGACTAGTAAAAGTTGGAAATAATTGGTGTATGCTTCATTGTGTCAACTTGATTATCTTGAAAACTGCCCAGGCGATTGGTGGAGCATACTTCTGAGTGTATCTAGGCAGATTGTAGAAGTGTAACCTTGGGGTCTACACATGACCCCACCCTTTCTTCTATAACATTGCTCCCCAGTTCTGTTTCCCTGCCTCCTTGAACTTAATAGCTTTTGCCCACTGTGCCCTTCCACCGTGATGTTTCTGCGTGGGAATTTGCTGACCTTGAACTGAATTTGCATAAAGCGTGAGCCAAATTAAACTTCCATTCCATCAACTTGTGGGTGTCTGATATTGTGTCTAGAAATGGGAAAGTTGACTAATACAGTTGGTTCGGCTGTACAGTCATCCAGGAGTTTAAATACAAGCCAGTGTTAAGACTTCATTCTGTTGGCCATAGGAAGTCACAAGAGATGACTGAACTGGTGACTGCTATAAAAAAAAATCAGTGTTTGGTTTGACTGCATGAAGTCCATAGATTGATGTGAATAGAGTGTGAACATTCTTCAGACAGCACACATAAATTTGGCACTGGAAGTAGAGTAAGATATCTTAACCTTGGCCTTGTATGGATTTGATCGATAGTGCCAAGTGTCAGGCAATCAATGAATCACAGTTTGGAGAAGTTTCCTTTCCTAACTGTAGATAGTAGCTAGGAAGCAGTGTAGCGACTGTGTGTGGGGGGGTGGGAGAGAGCCATCTGTCTTTGAAATTTCATGGCATGTGGTGATTTGTGCTAAATTTCATGAAAATCAGATGATGCTTTCCATTATAATACATAGAAACCTGTTTCATGTAAATAGGAAACAGTGCTTGCCATTAGGTGAATTTTCTCTTATCAGTGAACCATTAGTGTAGACATCAGTGACAGTGCTTTTTTCAATGGATCATGGCTGTGATGAAGTGTTCTCTATACCATTATTTAGGTTCCTTAGTTTTCTTGCTACATTAGATTGTTAATGGAAATTTTAATGTCATATAATCACCTAGATTCTGAGAGCAACAACAGACCAATTTGTAGTATAAAAATGTATTCCCTGACAGGACTAAAAACTTTTAACTATACTCTTAAAATCCTGAAATAAGAGCATTGTGAACTGTCTGTTCAAAGGAGTTCTGCCATACTAGTTAATTCATACTTATTTTGAAATTTTGCAGTAAGCAATAATTGTAATTATTACAAATAAAATACTGTTTTAGGTATTTTTATGTATGTAGGTTAATTTATTTCATGTACTACTTAAGGTTACCTTTGCTTTCTGAATAAATTTTTAAAGGTTTCTTTTATAATAGTTTGTTATGCAAAGCAATGTTTGGCATGTGTTTGGAAAACTGTGATGACATTTAAGTAATGGTATCTACAGGTATTGTTCATGTAATGGGATGTTAAGATCTTAAATTTGAAGTCATTGAATTGCTTAAAATATTTTCAATTTTCAATTTCATTAAGCCAAAAACAGTAATTGTTTACAAAAAATGACATTTTTCAGAAGTTCCAAATTATTAGCTTAATATTCAACATTATTTATTGTTGACATTACATGATTGAAATGCACATAGACAATAGAAATGATGTAATATGATATTCTAATGTTGTATTTGCTCTGTTTTATTTCTGGAGTGTGACCACTAATTAATATACAGAAGTCATGATTAGTGTAAAGTTCAGCACTAAATTCAGAAAAATGTCAGGTAGGCAAAATAAATATGAGAACAGAAAGATAAACCCTTTTCAATGTATTAGCAAGTTGAGTCAGGGAATCATAATGAATCAAGGCAATAATCATGTGTCCTAGAAAGTGCAAGACACAAGTATTCATCAACAGCCAGATCTGGATCTCTGGATCTCTGAATCTGTCTCTGTCTCTGTCTTTCTCCCCTTCCTCTTTCTCTCCCTTTCCCTACCGTCTCCTTCCCTCCCTCTGTGTCTCTCACTCATACCTAATCAGAGCTAACTGGCCTTCAGACGAAGAGTATTAGAAACACACTTATAGTTGAACAAATTCGGTTTAATGGACATTGTAAGAAGGGAGGTATTCCAGTATGCATAAAAGTATACTGAAAGATTTGTAAGATTTGTGTAAATTGGAGAAAATATTCAAGGAAGCAAAAGTTTACCACAATTAGATGCTGTTAGGAACAGTGGTAATTATATGGTTAACTTAACAAATTTTATCTAAAGAGAGGAAGAATAAAGTAAGATAAACTCTGTAATTGGTAAAGTAGTAGTCATTCCTTAAATTATCAGGAGATGGAAATGAGCCAAAACAGGAGATTACTTGATATTTCATGGTTTCTACAATCAGTTTGTCTGCCTATGCTTAGCCATGATTACTAAATGTTCTAGTTTTGTGTCACTTCATCATAACAGAGTGATCACATGTGGCATTGGAATGATTATTAAATATTCTAGTTTTGTGTTACTTCTTCTTAACAGAGTGATCATGTATGACGTTGGAATTCTATAAGACCATTTACTTCCAATTACAGAGTAACATAGTCTAGTTGTGAGAATCATATCAGCTCATACTTATATCAAAGCTTAGTTGGCAGTACGAAGAAAGACCTCATGTGTGAAAATTTTTCTCTTTTTCATCAAATTCTCCAAAAAAAACTGAGAATTTTTCTTAAAACGTGATGTCATCTAAGAGAGCTATTAGGATCTGTAAGAAATAGCAATGTAAGGGCCGGGAGTTTGGTTCAACAGCTTAAGTGCCTGTCTTAGTGGGCACAAGGTTGTGAGTTCAATCCCCAGTGCTGCAAAACAAAACAAAACAAAAAAAGAAATAGCAATGTATTGTGTTAACTACTACTAACATTTGTAAATAAATGAAAACATAATTTTAAATCAACAATTAACAATCATTATTCCCTAATATCTACAAAAATAAAATGATCAGTATTAAAATCTGTCTGTTAATACTTTATATTTTAACTCTTTCTGCATTATAGACAGTAGAGACTATGATTGGTAAATGAATATAGACTGGGCTCACTCGATGTTGAGTCAACATTGACTGACTCAGTATTGACTGAATCAATATTGACTGAGATCTTAAAGATCAGGAAACACAAAATCAGTGTCAAACTTCTTAGCCATATAAAAGTATTGGTTAAGCACAGAAAGAGAACTCTTTTTGTTTACCTTTTAGAGTAAAGAAAGTTGTTGGCTTTCAATTTCTTGATTTTGGTGAATGTTCCTAAGTTTATGATACACGTTCTACAATTTGTATTTTCCTTACGTCATAGACATTTGAGTTGCTTGAATTTTGTTGCGATTAATATAGAAATATGGCAGTTTTTATGTATGGATCCAAAAAGGATTGTAAAAGTTAATTAGGTCCTTGAAGGGATAAAGCTCAAGAGTATTTATATAAGAATCAGTAAAGGCTTGTCCACCTTACTGGTGAAAGGCATGTCTACAATAGGACCAAAAAGAGTAGTAATTCAGTTATTATCTTCTTTTCAATGTAATAGATCATGATTCTAATTAGACATCCTGCAAAACCATGATTAATAAGAATAATAGCCAGCATTTTGATATGTCTATTAAAGACTAAGAATTTTACATATATGGTTCGTCTAATAGTCAAAGTAAGTTCCATCATCAGGTAGATAGAGATGGATATTATTTAACAGAAAAACTAAAGAAGAATGGTTTACTTTCTCAGAAAAGAGAACAGCTGGGACTTGAATCCAGTTTATGCCAAACCTCATACTAATTATTATTGTGTGATACTGTTCCCTCAAAATATTAATTATAGGGTTCTTTATCTTTCCATCTCTACAATTGTTATATATTCTTTCCTGGTAGCTAGAGAGATGTCTCTTTTTTTTTTCTTCCATGGCAGTGAATGCAGGCACCTTGGGAATAAAATCACACATATGGATGCCCTACCCCAGGACAATTAGAACAGAATCTTTGGGATTTTGCCTGTACACGTAAAGCTTTTAGACGCTTTTGAAAGTGATCTTGATGATCACTGGAGGTTAAAAATAGAAAATACAGACATCGTGTAAGATAAATATTTGTACTACAAGAAAAACTATTTCCTGAGATATGTCTTTGATTTGAAAGACAAATTTCTGAATAGCATGAATTCTGATATTTTTACTTTTTTTTTTTTTATATTTTTGCAATCCCAGGAATCAAACTCACAACCTCCCACCTGTCAGGCAGGTGCTTAGGCCACTGGCCCAAACTCCCGGCCTTTTTTTTTTTTTTTTTTTTGAGGCAGGGTCACACTATGTAGTTCAGGCTGGCCTTGCTCATGATGTAGCCCAAGCCGGCCTGGAACTCACAAGGCTCCTCCTACCTCAGCCTCCCAAGTGCTGAGATTAAAGGCGTGCGCCACCACGCCTGCCAAATTCTGACATTTTTAAGTTGTTCTTCTGTTTTGATCTTACTCTGTATTGATACCCGAAGTGTTTACAGGTGAGATAAGCTATTGTTCTCATTTGTTTTAAACTTTCTGCATTAGTGTCATCATTTCTCCTGTTACACTTACATTTCAACACTTACATTTTTGGTCTATTGTCAATATTCAATCATGTATGCTACCTGAAAGTTTTACTTTCTATTCAACTATTAAATGGCTGATTTTCAAAATTATTTTGTTTTTGAAACTATCACATTAAGGGTCTTTAGTCTCTTTTCAAATATTTCAGTTTTATTTATATGAGTGATCGCTTAGCTTAGCCAGTTATAAAGTTTGATTATTCGTATTCTTTATTTTTCTCTGAACACTGGACAGTGCTTCATTGTCTCATATCTGTAAAATAACTGTGAAATCTGAGATCAGTCAGATCCTTCCCCTGTATATGAATTGCTTTTATTGACTTTAAACTTTTTTTTATGTTGCCAATGTACATGACATGTTGAAAAGTTTGAAACCTGTTCTATTTTACTTACTTTCTAAATTTGCTATATGGGGTATTTTAGCTTACCTATACCTGTTGAAGATACTTGGTGAAACATACATATTGCTGTAAAAATAATTTTCTAACTTTTTATTGATATACATCTTATTTTATATCTGATTTTTCATATGCAAAGTATATATTCAACGTTTATAATTAACTATAGTATTCACTGTGGTATTATTTTGCAGATCATTTTCCTTATTTCCTTATTTTTTAGAGATATCTCTTTATTTTTCTAGAAATTTCATAATGAATGTTATTTTTATATATTAATTTGTTAAAGTAAAACTGATTTTTAAATATGAATAAACTTCGTAACTGAGTTTTCATGGTGATCAACTTTTATGCCTTGCTGATCTTACTGATATTTGAATTTATTGCTTGGCTTACCCTAAGTGATAATTAGTATATTTTTGTCTGCATACTAAAATTTTTAACAAAGTTTAGGTAAACCTCAAACAAATATTTAGAGAACGTTTCCTAATTTTCAAACTTTAAAAGAGATTCAATAAGAGTGAAACTGGATGTGTCTTGAAATATGTATGTAAACTATATTTTGTCCATCTTTCCATCACTTTATGGACACAGGTTGTTTCTATTTTTTTTGCCTATTAGGCGTAATGCTGGTATATAACTACATATATGTATATATAAATATATGTATGTATACATATACATATATGTATATATGAATATATGTGTATATATGAATATACGTATTTAGTCCAGGAGAGTGAGAGAGTCAGAAAGAGATTATATAATTATTTAAGTTGAATATTATTTAGTTGTAAAGAGGAATGTGCTGCTGATAAATGCTACAACATTGAAGAGCCTTGAAAACATGCTAAATATGAAAGACATCACAAAGCAAGCTATCAAATATTTTATGACTCTTTTCTTGCAAAGTGATGTCTATGTTGAGTATACTGGCCTCAAATTGGTGAACCTTCTCCTTTCACCTCTGAAGTACTTCAGATTATAGGTATGTGTCACCATTCACAACTTTATGATTGCATTTTTATGTCATGCCCAGAATAGGCAGTTCCATATTGTCACAAAGCAGACCCACACCAAGGGCATGGAAAAAGAGAGAAAAGGGAACTGGCAGTGAATGAGTGTTGTATTTCTTTATGTGTTGTTTGCATATAGTGACTATAGCCAAGAATAACTTAATGTATATTTCAAAATAGCTAGAAGTCTTTTTATTGTTTTTTATTTTATAAGAAAGAATACCCTATACCAAAAGAACTATCATAAAAACAGAGAAAAATATTGACATAGCCTGGGCTACTGTAAATCATAGTATGGGTTTGGCAGCAGCCTTGGATTTCAAAGAAGATACAACCATGAGATAAGAGATTAGATAAAAAGTTTAAAGTCTTGTTTTTATCTCTTCCCAACATTATCTTGGAAGCTCACTGCTATCCTGTTCTTACTGAGAACGGTGTTTGAGGAGGAACCACTCATGACTAGCGGTGTTTGACAAATAATGTCAAAGCAGTTTCAAAGTTATGATGCATTGAACAAAAACAGGTGACACTGGCTTCTCCTCAGGGAAATAGAGAACAAGAATAATTTTGCTTCTACCCGTGCAACAATTGCAAAAGCCAGATAAACAGCAAATCCTTGGTTTTTCTTAAACTGTCCAGAGAGCTGGGATAGCAGGGCAACAGTGACCCAAATTCAAGGAAGAACAAGTACTTTCAGGAAGAAATATGATGATAGCTATGGTCTATAGGTAGCAGACACAACCAGTCATTCATAAGATGAGTTGTTTTAGGGTGGTTGGTGAATTGATAGAAGCCAAGTATACACTAGTGAGAGATCCTAGAGCCCCTAGAGGCCACACCTATAAAGAAATCGTCATTCTGCAAACTTATATTCTTCGGACTTTACCCACTGATGCTCCCAGAGAAAATACAGTGAGGCTAGAGAATGTGTCCCTCATAGTGCAGACCAAGGGAGAGTAACCTAGATTCCTATATATGGTGCCAGGTTTAGGCTGCACTCCAAAACTTTGGGAACTTAGGGGGCCCGAAAACAAATTTAAAAGTTTAAGAAAAAGATACCAAAGGTTAAACTTTTTCAAGAAAATGTCTACTGTTTCTCTAATGCTTCTAGAAGATGAGGTGGATACTCTTTTTGTCCACTGGAAACTGATTGTCAATATAAAAAGCTAATAAATTAACTTTCATACCAAAATATATCAGTGCTTTCAGTTAATAGAAATATAAATACTAGTTGCAGAAGTGAAGTTCTGTGATTTTATTGAAAGTCATAGGTGGAAAATGAAAAGAAACGCATTTAGATTTTCTCAGTATATGTTAAGTATTATCACCACATACACAGTCATAGCTATTTGAATTGTTGGATATGTTACGTAGCTTGATGGTGGGCAATTTACGCAAGGTATACTTATATCAAAACTATACATACACCTTAACTATATACACTTTTTATTTGTCAAATATACCTCAAAGTTGGTAAGGAAAGAGGAGTCCATTTAGGATATCATTATTTAGCCAAGTAGAAATGCACATTTAAATCATAACTTTGAGAGTATTTCATCTTATGTCAAAAATATAATTATCTGTAAGTTACCAGCAGAAAAAATAGTTTGAAAAATGTTATGTGAAATCTTTCTTGTTCTCTTTTAGTTGAAAATTCTTTACAATCTGGACTTTCTAAAGCAATTTTGTGGGATGATGTGGTATAGAAATTCTATATAAATGTTTAATGTTGAAGGATCACAGATAAAAAATAGTAAAAACATTCAGTGAAGTATACAGGACATCTCTTGTTCAAGAGAAAATGAAGTCTCCCTCTACAACATGTAAAGCAGTCCTGGTTTGTGAAATTGGTACATATATCATGAACACATCCTATCAGTTTTTCTGCAAGGAAAATATGTATCAAGGATTTTAGAATATTTACAATAATCATCATTTCTCCCTTATTTCAGAAAAGACATTTTCTCAATCCACGAAGAATCTTGGCCTTTTTAGAGATTATGATAAAAGTAAATACCATATTCAATATAGCAGTTGTCACCCCTACATATACCCCATGGCAATTTTTCAGACATTTACTTAATATACAAATTTTCCCACTTTTTGTGCCTGTCTCAGTATAGTAATAATTTCTGTACTTGATAATACCTTGTGTAATTCCTCCATTGTGTGTGTGTGTGTGTGTGTGTGTGTGTTGCTAAGGATCAAATCAGGGCTTCATGCATTCTAGGCAAATATTCTATGACTAAACTGCATCTTCGACCTTGCATTGTATTTTCTTTTACAGTTCAATTCTTATTTCTTTAATTCATAAATCTCTATCCTCATTCACATTTCTTATATTTGGAGGAATTTCTGAGACATTTAAAGAAACTGGTAGTGAACTCTAGATTTACTATTATTTTGAGCCTTCTTACCCATGCATGTTAATGAACATTGATGAAAGAGTCAAACTTGAAGGTACTCAATAGAATGAGTAATTCTGAAATAACTCCATTTATCTTCATTAGTGCATGACAGAATACTTTTCACAGAGGTTCATGTAGAAATAAAGGAAACCACTTTTAGATATTTTAAACCATATAGATATATCTCATAACATTAAAATAATGAAGATTAGCATTTATTTTTCTTTCCAAAATATTATGCCTTTTGTTTTGAAACCCGAGGCAAATTTTTGTTGCACTATTACTCAAATTTCTGTATCTTTTAACAAAGTAAAACTATTGCTATATTTATGTGTTCCTTTTTCAAATAGGTGCTGTTCCCTCTGAGAGATGGATAGTAAATTTTGACAAAGACCTTTTGGATGGCCTTGTTTTTGCAACACAGTTAGCAGCCTATTGCCCATTTTTGGTAAGAACCACTTGAGGGAATTTAAAGATTATTATTTGAAATGTGTGCTGTAAACTGATTGTTTTAAATGTATTAATTATTAAAAAATGTGTTAGAATTGTTAGCATTGGCTTTTTGTTTATTCCTATATTTTGAATGCAATAATCTACTAGTTACAAATTTGATGTTTAAATAACCCTTTAGTCAACTACAGAGAACACTTTAAATGTAGCAATTTTTATTCCACTAATGAAAATGATTTTTTTTATTTTCTAGATTGAGACTCATTTTGTAAATATGTATATACAACCAAAACGTCCTGAACAGTATCTCCACAACTGCTTGATTATTATAAACAGTTTTTATGAAATTGGCCTAGACATGGGCATACAGGTAGGTTCCTTTATATCATAATACTATATACATTTTATGAGCTTCTTTACAATGTTTCTTTGTTCATAAATCTTAATTCTGAATTGAGCAAATACTTTTTTTCTTTTTGGTACCGAGAATTGAACTCATGACCCTGCACTTGCCAGGCAGACACTTGTGCCACTGAGCCATATCCCCAGCCCCTTAATTCTGAATTGAAACAGACCTCTTGGAGTAAAATATGGAAATTTAAAAATGACTTACAAGAATATATTGGATATTAAAAAATCACTATATGTAATTATTTGATAGTATATAGAATATATTACAATAGTCATCTTATAGAACAGTAATTATGCACATGCAATTCCACATAATAAAAATGAATTTTAGTTCCAGTATCTGAAACCACAACAATGAAGGTTGAATGCATTATTAAATTATCCATAATCTAACAGTGACTTAAAAGGATAATTTAGGATATTTATGTTTATTTATCTTCTAATTTATTACCAAAAAGTAAATAAATATTTGAAATACATGCTTACTTATGTGGAGCCCTTTGTTACTTAGGGGTAATGAAATGATATAATAAATGATTCTAGATTTTGAAAAATACATAAATTCATTACATTATCAAGATGTGTATCTTTTAAAAGATAAAGTTCTGCTCATTTAATAAAGTGTCAATGGAAATACATGCAAAAAATAAGTTACAGAGTATAGATGAAGGAAGAGATCAATGTGATGTAGTCAATTCCACAAACGGCATAGTGGATAAAGGAAGATTTATTTGGGATCTTACAGAGTGGATTGAATTTGTACTGGTAATGGTGAAAAATATTGTTTGCTCAAAGGCAATAGTATGAACAGACTGGGAGTAAGGTGAAATGCCATACGTTAAATCTAGTATATGCCGAGATTTCCCCAGAGCTGAGGATTTAACTCAGTGGTAGAGTGCTTGACTACCATGCTGAAGGATTTGAATTTGTATCACCAGATCTCCAAAAAGAAAACAGGAAATATAGTTTCCTTGTGGAAGTTTGGTATGAGTACCTTAGACATAGGGATATGTTATGATTTAGAACTATAATGTCCCCCAGAAGTTTCAAGTGTTCAGAGATGGGATTTTTGAGAGGTGAATGGATCATAGAGGCACCGTATTCATCAGTGGATTAATCCATTGATGAGTTCATAGGTGAATGTGCTATTGGAGAGTCTGGCCTGAGCAGAAGTGGATAACTAGAGGCATCACCTGAGAGTTTATTCTGTTTCTCAGCTTTCTGGATACCATGTATTGAACAGCTTCCACTGCATTGCCTTGGAGTCAGCTAACCAAGGAATGAATGCCCTCAAACTATGAGCCAAAATAAACCTCCCTCTTTTAAATTCTAGATATCACATATTTTGGCCCAGAGATAGGAAAGTGATGAGCAGAATATATTATATTTTTCATTTTACTTTTTATTTTAAAGAGAATAAAACATTACAAAACAAAACAGAATAAAGCAAATCAGAACAGAACAATGCAAGTGATATAGGACTTCAAAACAAGACAACAAGAAATCAACAATAGCTACCATAATGCCTCTCGCTTTTTTCAAACTAACTGTCTGTACCATCACACACAATAAAATCAAACAAAACAAAACAGAACAAAACCAATCAAGCCAAAAGAATGAAAGCATTACAAGACTACAAAACAAGAGGACAGGAAATCAACAATGGCTACCATAATGTCTCTTGTTTTCTTTAAAACAGCTGTCCATACTATCACACATAATAAAATCAATACACCAATCAAAGCAAAAAAGTGAAAGCATTATAGGACTTCTGAACATAATAATAGGACATCAATAGTGGCTACCATAATTTCTTGTTTTCTTCCAAACAGCTATCCATACCATCAAACACAATAAAATCAAACAAAATAAAACAGAATAAAACCAATCCAAGCAAAATAGTGAAAACATTATAGGACTTCAAAACAAGATAATAGGAATTAACAATGGTTACTATAATACCATAATCTCCTTATCTTCAAAATAGCTGCATATACCATCAGACACATTGAAACCTAACAAAACTATGCAGAATAAAACGAAACCTGACAAAATTTTAAAAACAATACAAGAATTAAAAATAAAATAATAGGAAATTAACCTTTGTTACCACTTTCCCTTTTTAGACATTTCCTCCCCTAACACTTTCTTAACATTTATTGTGCTTTTTGGATCCCACTAGCTCCTTCAGTTTTTTATGCTAGGGATAGAACTCCATGTTCACCTGTATGAGCCCAAACCATTTCACCCATAAGCATGATCTTCAGTTGTATTCATTTACCTACAAGAGTCTTGAGATTATTGTACTTCATAGCTGGGTAGTTCTCCATTGTATGAAAATACTATATCTTTCTTATCCATTCTGTGATTGTTTGGCAAGCTACCCTTGTTTTTTTGTGGTCTCCTGTCACATGGGACAATTGTTTTTTCTCTCCTTTGATTTACAGTCTGTGCATTTCCTTTTGAGTCAAATGTGTGTCTTGTGTACAGTATATTGATGGACCTTGTTTCTTGATCCACTCTCCATGTGCTTCTATTTATTGGTGAATTGAGGCCATCTACAGTAATGGTTACAACCAGCAGGCATTGGTCCATCTCTTCCATGCTGTTCTCCTGCTGTTGGCCCTCCACTTTTCCCCTTCATTCAGTTGCCTATCCTGTTGGACGATTATCCTCTGCTGCTGTTCCTGGAACCATGGTCATCTTTATCTCACTGTAGAATATCCTTCAGCACTCTCTGTAGGATTAGTTTGGTGGTCATGAATTCCTTCAGTTATTCTTTATTATGGAAGTATCTTATTTTTCCATCAGTTTTGAAAGATAGCTTTGCAAGGTACATCAATCTGGGTTGGAAGTCGTTTTCCTTCAAGGTTTGAAACACTTTTTACTCCAAAATCTTCTTAACTTGATGGTTTGTGTTGACAAGTCTGCTGTGATTCTGATTGGTTTTCTTTTATAGGTGACCCTCTTCTTTAATGGCCTTTAATATTCTGTTCTTGTGCTGAAATTTTTCTGGGATCTTGATTGTAATATGTCTGGGTATAGATTTATTTTAGCTATGGCTAGTTAGAGTTCTATGCCTTGCTTATCTGTATGTCAGATCCTTTTCCCATGTTTGGGAAGTTTTCTGCTATTACTTCTATAAATAGTCTTGTTATTTCATTTGTGGTGATCCCTGCTTTTTTCCCCAGTACCTATCACTCTTAAATTATTTTTCTTTGTGTCATCTTATAGCCATTGAATTGTTCTTTCCTGGTTCCTTGTTATTTTTAAGAGATCTTTCCTTTCACGATTGCCAGCTGCAATCCTGTCTTCAATGTATAAGTCTATCTTTAGTCTCTTTCAAGTGGTTTTGCCAGCTTTCAATTGACTCTTTAATTTCCTGTATAACTCTTTGAATCTGTTTCATGCATTGTAATTTTTTCCTATATTGTTCATTGAAGTTTCCATCATTTCCCTATAGTCCTCTTTTTTATCTACATTTTCTTTTGATATGCTCAGCAATTCTTTTCTTATGTTTGTGATTTCTCCTTTTACCTGAAACATTATTTCTGATCTGATTACTTTTACAGTCTCATGAAGTTGTTTCTTTATTTCAGTTGCAATCCTCTCTGAGATTTCAGGCATGTGACTTCCATTTTCTTTCATGACTATATCTCCTAGTCTTGTTCTGTGTGGGCTGGAGGTCTGAGATTGCCTTTTGCTCCTTCGTCTTGACATTCTCTTGGGTTCCTCCAAACAAGCCAGTTGTGGAGTCCCAGGTACTTCTCATGTTGGATGCACCTCTGCAGTGTGGGGGAATGGGACAGGCAACTGGGTTTCACTGAACCCAGGTTCCCAGGGAGGTAGCAGGACATGGGACGGGCTTCTCCAAACCCATGCAGCTACACTGAGGCTTCCCCAATTCCCAGGGGTGTGTGGTGGCAGGGCTACTGCTTCTCTCATCCTTCATGTCTGCAACAGAACTCCCCAGTTGGTGGCAGGCACACAGGGATGTGTTTGTCTGATTCTCCTTGTGGATGCTGACTGCCCACGGGACTCAAGGGCCTTCAATGGCAGCCTGCGCACACACAGGACGTATCTGGCTGTGTCTCCCTGCCTGCACTGGCTGCCCACAGGAAGCAAGCCTTTCGATGGTGGCAGCATGTACAGGGGCGGATCTAACTGTCTCCCTGCCTGCACTGGCTGCCGCAAGAAGCAAGCCTCCACAATATATTATATACCCAACATAAAAAGTCAGCAGTTCACTATGTCAGTATCATGAGACTAAATGCTTTTAAGATTCCACAATGATAATCAGGATGGAATGAGAGGCAAGGAAAAGAAACTAACAAAAATGTAGTTTCAATTGGTCAAAGAGAATTGTAAATACTTTCTCTACTTTTACCACTTTTTTTTCTGTACTGGTTATTTATCCCAGGACCATCACTACTTCCCCACTCATTTAAAAAAATTTTTTTTGGAGCAAGTTCTCATTAAGTCACTAAATTACCCAGGCTGGGCATGACTTCATGGTCCTCCTGACTAAACTCCCTAGAGTGTTGGGATCACAGGGATATACCACTACACATAAATAATCTACTCATATTCCTTCAATGGTAAATAAAAATGATAAGCTAAAGTAGCAGGAGTTATAAGGTTCACTAGACCTTTTGAGGAACCAAAAAAGAAGTGCACAAGAGAAAGACTGTGTGTGAAAAGATAAAGAATATTGTCCAGATATACCCAAATATAAAGTGATTTATTTGTGTTTATTATAGAGATGAGTTTTACAATGCTTACTTCATACTTTTATTAAAATCATCAGGATCATAAAGTAATTTTGTAGCAAGCCTGAAAATTATTTTCTTTTTTATTGGTAAAGTTGTAAATATGAACTACCAAAAAATATTTAGTCAGTGTTGTTTTATAATAGACTTTTGAGGACAAACTCTAATAAAATACTTCCACTTGGAAGAATAAATATTTTACAAATCCCTTAAGTTCAACAAATTGTTGAACCTCTTCTGTAAACAATACTGAGTAGATCCTATAAAGGTACTGATATGTGAAGCTACACTCATATCTTCAAATATGTTATAAATTAATTATGACAAGTATGTGAAAACAAGCTGATGAAATGCAGATAGTGAATGCCACAATAGACATAGAAAAAATATATTATGGAAATTCAAAGAGCCAAGAAGCCACTCAAACAAGGCACCTAGAAAAATTGCATAAGACACTTGGTGTTTAAACTGGCCCTTGAGAATTTAGTAGAGACAGTTCACTTGAAAATAGGTAAGTTTTCTTTTGGTTTATGTTTCTGGGAGTTCCTGTCCAAATTTGAGTGACTCTATTGCTTAAGACTTCCAGAAAGCACGTAACATCATGAATGGAGTGTATGATGGAGCAAACTACTAACCACTTGGTTGGGTAAAGAAAGGGGGATTCAAAATACCAGGATCCCATAATCCCCCTTAAGTGCATACCCCAGTGGCCTAAGACTTACCACTATGCTCAATGTTTCAGTAGTTCTACCACCTTTCAAGAAGCACCATGTTAGGGTCCAAATATATAACACATAGGCTTTAGAAGTATATTCATTCTGCATACTGCAGCAGTAACTGATAACTCAAGAGGAAAACACCATCTTCCTGGTGGGGGAGGACCAATATAATTTATACACTTTAAATGTAGATTTAGATACAGATTAGATATAATGATTAAGATTTTGAAAGGAATTTCATTTGAATAACTTCTTTTTTAAGAAACCTCATTTTCCAATTTGCCTTTGTAAACCCGGGACTGACAAAAGTATAATTGCTTTAGGTTATTTTCATTTAAGTGTACCATTAAGGTTAGCATGCTTTTTTGTTTGATTTTTTTCATGTAATCCCTCATCACATACTTTTCCATTAATATAAACACTTAATTTTGCCAAATTACTGAATTTTCATCCTATTGTGTATTTTTCATAGCTGAAATTTTTATGTAATTTTTTATTTCTGTCTACATCATTTTACATTGTAGACACTGAAGCAGAGTTCCAAAGATTTATTTAATGTCAGATCTGAGTCCAGAATGTTCTTCCACCAGAGCTCCCCTTTTCCTCAACAAATCCATTCCCCCTCACCCTAGATAGCCGCTGGGGAATCACACCTTAGGCTGATTCAAAACATAGCATCCAACAGGGACATATTGTTCACTTTTAAATTAACCTTTTTGGATGTCAAGGGTGAATATGAGAAAGTCTGTATTTTTAAGAACTTTACATTTTGTTATCTCAAAGCATATCCCTATATCTGTTCTCAAATATTACCTTCATTGAAGCAGGAGAATCTACAGATTTGTGTAATCAGAAACTTATCCTGGTTTATTCTAAGTATTCATCTTATCATACTCTCAGGCAGCATTTTACCACTTTTAAACAGGCCATGTTATTTGTTTGTTTATTTATTTATTTTACTATAGATCTCCTTTCCAGAATCATCATTGACACACCGTGTTCAAGAAAGAACAAGTCTTTTCTTTTCCCAAAGACAGACATGAGTGTACCAGGAAATAGGAACTAGCAGATAACCACAGGGGCTATCATTATTCTCTTGAATCTACTGGGAAATTTAACATTCAATTGTGTAATACATTAGGCACTTGCTAACCTTTCTTGCAGTTTTAGGTCAGTAGCAGATCATTTCCAGTTGCAAACTTGAATATATAGATTTCCTTTTACGTCAAGCATGACAGAGTTTCTTGCTCATTAGTGGTGTGTATTTTTGAATTGCTACATTTCATTCATTACAATACCTCTTTGCTGTGAATTATTTTTGCCACTACACCCAACTTTTTCTAAGAGATCGTAAGCAATACATTAAACTGGCAGAAGTCTTCCTTTTTTGTTCTTGATTCCACATTTTGTCTTCAAATTATGTTTTTGCTATATTTATTGACCCAGCTCTTATTCCTGTGCAATTTTGGGTTTTATCTCAAACCAGTTCCAGAAACCATCAGTAATTTGTCTTATTTGGGTAGTTATATTTTCTTCATCATTATTTGCCTACTTTGTGTGAAACATTTCCCCGACTACCCTCAATCTGATCTATTTGTATTACTTCTTCTTGTCATACTATTTCTTATTCAAAAGGCAAGCTCTTGGCCTGGTACCCAGAGCTTCCACAATGTGACCCTGGATCTCAATAATTTTTCTCCCATTGATTATTGTTTGTATGACCCAAACTACACTTCTTTCACGGATGAACACTATGTTCTTCTATACTCATGTTTAATAGTGCTTTGTCCTTCAGATAGAATACACCTTTTCCCTCAAAACAGACAAAATCTACTTAAAGTGTAAGCACACTTAAAGACTCATTTCATGTGTCATTACCTCTGATGGGCTTTACCTTCAGAATCTCTTGCCATATTTTACTTCAGTAGTTTGTCAACTTGCCATTTTTCTTTTACTACACTATAGGATACTTTAAATCAAGCATGGCATCTAAAGTCACTTCAATCGTCATTTCTAAGGTATGGTATTCTTCTGAGTTCTGACCAGCTTTTATGAACTCTTTGAGGCTGTGGTCAATTTTCTGATTAGAGTGTGCCTATTTAATCTTTTGACATGTAGATCAAGTTCTTATGATTAAGAATAATGTTTCGCTTCTGTATGTATTTCATTATCATTGCACAACAGAAAAAAATAATGTTTTAAAATAAATGAATAGTTCACATATTGTGTTTTCTTTCTCTTTAGGTATTTTATCTGTATCTCTAATTTGTATTTCTCTTCTTTAAACTAGGCCATTGATATCTGTGATCCAAATCCAATCCTAATGCTCATGCTGTGTGTCT
The DNA here is from genome assembly GCA_004363535.1 of Dasyprocta punctata. Classification (NCBI taxonomy): domain Eukaryota; kingdom Metazoa; phylum Chordata; class Mammalia; order Rodentia; family Dasyproctidae; genus Dasyprocta; species Dasyprocta punctata. The sequence goes on from RJWM01005649.1 coordinate 78,426, forward strand.
ACATGTATGAAAGGCTCCCTGCATTCCTCCCCAAGAAGGTGGTGCCATTTTATTGTACTCTGTATGACTCTGTGCTAAGGAAGGTAAGGATATATTTGGGGCAAAAATAAATATGGTTAAATATTTAAAAGGTATTTTATATGTTTCTTATCCAACCTGAAATTAATATATATATATATATATATATATATATATATATGTAGTATAATACTGTTTGAAATGAATAAACCCTACCACTTATTACTCTTTCTAATCAAAGAAGAATGAAGGGCATAATTTTTGATTAATAACGATCACCACCTGCAAAACAATGGTGGCTCAACTTTCCTCATTTCTGTTTTGTAAATAATAATTCATTCTGTATACAAGTTAATTTGCCACTTTGATATGATTCCTATTTTCTTTCCCTTATCCTATATTGTATTCTCAGCATATTTATTTGAAGAAGAGGAAAATTACTTACTTTGAGTTCAAAAATTATCCACGTTTGATCTTTAAAAGATATGTCCTGTTGATCTTTAGAATTGTATGTTTAAGAAAATAACTGTGTGGTCTCATGTTACTTTGAATGGTGATTGATAAAGATTTAGCTGAAAAAGGAAAAATTCAGGGTCTTCTCTCAAAGTGTAAATGCTTCAGTTTAGGGAAATAAAAGTTACTCTTCTAAGTTTTTGTTTGAAAATAATGAGCTAGGATTTCTTTGTTTCATGTTATCTTTTTCATTTTTGTTAGAAAAAAAGAAATAAAACTGGAGAATCTCTTCAACAGTATTTACTATGATAATCTCTGACAGCAATGATATTCAAGGACTTTTAGTACTATATTTGAAACTTTAATTATATTGGAGAGCACTCTGGTTTCAAAATAAAATTTAAAGTAATTAGAAGTTCTTTGCTTAAGCTTTCAGTACCTAGAAGGTTCTATTAAGTAGTAATTAGTTACAGTTAACAATTATCTAATTCTCTTTGTATTTCTTCATATCATGTTTAAGCATATAATTTACATGTTTTCATTTTTTGAAAGTAGTTAATATTGGTCTAAGGATATTGTTTACTGGTACAATGTGTTTGTGGTGTGCATGAAATTCTCCTTCAATTCCTAGCACCACAAAAAAAAGTTAATATTAACATTATCTAATGTTTATAAATAAACATTAATTATGATGTTTAAAACCTTAAACCATATTTAAATGACAATGTGGTATTTTTATACAATGGAGTACTAGTCAGCTATTAAGAATGATTGCATTGTGACTTTTATAAGTAAATGGAGACGACTTGAGACCATACTCATAAGTGAGATAAATCAAACTCACATGTGTAAATACCGTATTATCTCCCTAGTGTAAGAAACTGAAAAAGTATATATGATCCAAAATCTATAATAAATACTATGTAAGGGTAAAAAACAGCTCAAAGAGCAAAAGTAATTGGGAAGGGAAAAGGGGGAAAGAGGGAAAGGAATAGAAAAAGATATAAATCTGTATATAGGTATATGTAAGATAACTAAAACAAACACACTGCTGAATGTATTCGTTATTGAAAAAGAACAGTTAATACTCATATGATTAGATCAGTTTTACATGTCTATATCTGTTACTGTAAACAACCATTTTAAGGATAATGATACCCAGTATTGCGACCATTGTCAAGTTTCTATCATCCTGTTTTGTAAACCCGTAATGTCAGTGTTGTGCATTTACTCTAGTTGTTTGTCTCTTTTGCTTTTTGTCTTTGTTATATGTGTCTTTTTTTCTCTTAAATAAATAAATAAATAAAATGACAATATGATTTCCACATTTGTCATATAGCTAGAAATAATTTTCATATTTTAAGACTGTATATAAGGATGAAATAATTATTTTCACAAATATAAGTTTTTGATGATATAAACAAAAATTAAATATAATTTCATTTTGAAAGTTATAAAATTTAAATTATAAGTTTCGATGATGTCTTTTATTGGAGAAAAGCAGTGATTTGGAAATTGCTGAGTCTTTGTTGCATTTTGTCTCTGTGAATCAACACATAAGTGACAGTGCCTGAGTCATAGAATATCAATTTTTTTAACCCTGTCAGCACTCTAGAATATAGAACAATCTTAGAAATTGCTTATAGAATTGAAAAAAAATCTGTCAGTAATAAAAGCAGAATGCTATAATTGGTAAAAAAAAAAAACGTAGTAGTCATTGAAAATACATATAGTACAGTATCTTGTCTTTTGAGACTTTTCAATAGCACTGGAGGAATTTTCTTTTCCTTTTTGAAATAAAATCTATACAAAATTCAGTGAGACAGTCTGACTAAACATGAGCCAAATAATTCTGCGCCATGTATCTGATACGACAAAATGAGAATGAGTGGTTTCCTTTACATATTTAGGCTGGTAATGGAAATTCCAGGACTATAAACTAGTGGCAGTACACAGTGAATTTAGCATGATTTTCAAAATTTTCGTGCAAATACAAATTAGAAATTACCTTTCTAGGAGGTAAAATTATATATATATATATATATATATATATATATATATATAATCACTAAAAGGCTCTAAGCCAGGCATGATGGTACATGCCTGTAATTCCAGCTCTCTGAAAGGGTAAGGAGAGGTAAGAGAATTGCAAGTTCAATACTAACCCAGGCAACTTAACAAACTGTCTCAAATCAAAGGGAAAAAAATAACTAGGATGTAGCTTGTTGTAAAGGTCCAAGTTAAATGCCCAGTACCAAATAGATAAATAAATAAATAAATAAATTCATACATACATATATAAAATAGAGCAGTCTTTTCTGTATTGTAATGATATCTCTTAAGTTGTTGAGCCATGTGACTCTCTAAATCCTTGAGCCACAATGAAGAAATTCTTCAACCACAAGACTGTTGTTCTAGTAGTCACCAAATTTCTCACTAAACTAAGGAACATAGCTGATCTAATCTTTATTATTTATTATTCTTTACAACATTATTATTTACTATAACCATACATACTACTAATTTTTCATATTTTAAATATCTGTGATTGTAGGTCCTGGACTTCTTAATTTTTTTTCAGAATATTATAGTGATCATTTATTTGTATATTTTAAGGAATGATTCAAACCACATCTCCTCTTCCATTTTACATAATCACAGAATTTTACAATTCTAAGGAGATCTGGAAAGTTACCTGTTCTTTCAGTGCGAATGTGCTTTTTATGACACTGGAGACAGAAAGTCATCAATGTCTCCATTAGTTATGCCAGTGGGAAATAGCATCTCCAGATCCTCCAGTAGGCACTGTTCAGTGTTGTTGAAGAAACCAGCCCTGTGCTAACAGCCAGACTGAAAGAAAATGAAGCAACAGTTGAAAATAGGTTCTTGTTGCCTGAATTAGTTTTCCACTGCTATGCAATACAAATGTGGCATATAGTCTAACATAATTATGTTCATTTAACAAAATTAATAAACCTAAATCCAAGAAACTATGACTTAACCCCGCTCCTGGACTTCTTATGTTGTAGGTAGCTTTTCTTTAGCCCTTTTGCCAAATCCTCTCCCTCTTCTAGATCAATACTTTCCACAATGATATCCTTGAACCTTGTTACAGAAAAATCCACTTTTTACACATGTTAAAATGGTAAAGCAGAATTTGATTCAAAACTGTCTGTGTAGATATAGTGACTACTACAACGTAATTTTTCAATAGAAAAGAGATTGCGTTCAACTCTGAATATAACAAAGAAAAGTAACAGTTTATTTCCAAAGAAGAAAGAAGTAGGTGATAAGCAGAGACCAAGAGGAAAATTAGTAGTTTAGGAAGATTCTGGCTAACTCACCGTAACAGGATTTTTGCTAAGGAAGGACAGAATGTTCAGCTATCCCCAAGGGGTTTTGATTCATTATTTTGATTCATTATGAAGTTTAATCAGATAGAGATTTTGCCTAAGATGGAGGATTTTGGGTAAACTGATACAGTATAAGTCTTGTTAAAATTCAACCCTTAAGGATATTCCCAAAGAAAGGGCCTAGTTGAAACTGAGCTAAAAGGAGTATGACTAGAGTTTAGTCAATGAGTTTGGTTTCCTAATGTTTGTTTGTTTGAGTTCCTATTGTTTCTACATAAACGCTTTGTAAACTTACATATTTCAAGAAATATTCTGTTTAATAGTAAAGTAAATGATTCTCTAACATTCTCTTTAGTTCAGGCAGTGATTAATCAAGCCAGTGACTACTGCTTCTAGACCAGGCCCATCATATGCAGCCTGGGGCTATATTTTTAAATCTATGCTTTTCATAATGCTTTCTACATTGAACAGCCAAATTATTCTTCTTGTAAACTGAATTATGCAAGTTACGTACTTAAAATATTCCAATGCTTTCCTTTTGCAACAAAAATTAAGTCCACATTGCTCATTGCGGTGGATTGATAACTGGTGGTCAACTTGTAACACCAGCAGAACTGAATCAGTGTGGTGCTGAAAGTGGATGGCCCACCTGAGAACCGTTGCCAAGATAAAAAGAACTGGCAAGGAAGAGTTTAGTGTTGTTGCTTGGTGCTGTTGGTTCTCCTGTTGCCATGGGTTCTCCTGGAGGAGCTTGTCGAGCTTCTTTCCTGATATGAACTTGCCTGTTCTTATCATCGGAGGAGCTCAGGGCTTTGTTGTTGCTGAGAATGGCTGTGGTTCACTTTGGGAGAGCTTTGGTCCTTACTTTGAGCATCACTTCCTGGCTTCAGAGGGGAAGATGTGTGCTCCAAGTCTCCAAGAAAAACTTATCTCACTGGCTTCCTGATATGAACTCAACTGTTTCCATCATTGGAGGACCTCAGGACCTTGTTGTCACTGAGGATGACTGTGGTACTTTTTGGGGTAACCCTGGTCCTTATTTTGAGTATCACTTCTTGGCTCCAGTGCAGAACCCTCAACCTACTGGCACAGATCCTTCACCCCGCTGGCATAGACTTTGTAGTTTCCATCGCAGACCTTTGGACCTTCCCAGCACAGATCTGTGAAACAGACTTTCATAAGACATTGTCGTGGGCTATAGGCCTCCAGCTGGACTTGTGGGGGCATTGTCATATGATTTCCTGCACTTTTTTGTATTTGACTCCCATTTTAAATGATACTATAAATTATGTGTCCTGTATGTAATTGTTGTCCTTGCAACTGCTGACTACAACACTCATTTTGGTCAAGTCTATTCTGATCAGTTGATTTTTCATTTTTTCCTTCCCTTGTTGAGAACTCCTTTTCCTTTGTATTTTAGGTAAATGACACAGGTAGGTAGATAGTAGATAGATGGATAGATAGATAGATAGACAGATAGAGTTACTATCATTAAATAGAACTCTGACTTTTTTCAGGTAGCATATGTTAGCTATTTTCATTGTTAGAATGCCTAACTTGCTTTGATGAAAAACAACAATTATATAGTTATGTAATTCTTAAATTAATAATGTTATCTTTATTTTTTTAACATAGATAGTACTGAAAAATCCAAGCTTGCAAAACATAGCGTATCATGCTACAATTGTCGGAAGAGATGCTGCTGACTTCTCTCTGGCTCAGAAAGGAAATGTTGTGACAATTCCTCCACAGTAAGTGTTTTCCATAAAATATTGCTTTAGCGAACATATCAGACATAGAGTTTTATGTTTATTATAATTATAGTGAAATAACTTGAATATATTGAGTATATCAAATGTATATAATGAATATATATAACATATAAGGAAATACTCAGACATAGATAACATATTTTGAAATATTCTTTATTATCATATGTTTACAGCATATAATAATTATGTTTGTTTTGGAGAATTGGTACATATACATATTGTATTTTGATCATTTTTATTTTATTTATTTATTTTTTTAATTTTTGGCACTGGGGATTGGAATCATAACCTTGCATTTTCTTTATCTATTTAACTGTTGGTGGGCTTATAGGCCACTTCTGTAATTTAGCTATTCTGAATTATACTGCTATAAACATGGGTTTGCATATGCATGTATCACTAAAATATGATGTCTTCATCTCTTTTTTTAGATATCCAGAGTAGGAATAGCTGCGCCACATGAAATTTCTATTTTCAGTTTCTTGGGGAATCTGATTGTACTAGTGATTGTACTAGTTTACATTCCCACCAAGGATGCACAAGGGTTTCTTTTTCCCTTCTCAGCAATTGTGGTATTTCAAGTTCTTTAAAACAGAAATTCTTTCAGGGGCGTGGTAGAATTTCAGTGTTCTTCTGCTTTTCATTTCTCTAATGGCCAAAGCTACTAAGCGTTTTGATGTACGTATTGTGCATTTGTACTTCTTTTTTTGAGAAGGTTTAATTCATCTCTATTACCCATATTGACTGATTGAGATTTTGGGGGGGTATAATTTTTTTTTAGCTCATTATGTATTCTAGATGTTAGTCCTCTGTCTGAGCAGCAGCTGGCAAAACAATTTTTTTCTATTCTATAGGTTGTATCTTGCCCTGTTGATTGTTTCCTTTGCTGGGTGGAAGTCTTTTAATTTGGTATAATCCCATTTGTTGATTCATGATATTGTTTTGTGTGCCATTGACACACTATTCAAGAAGCCTTTGCCTGTGACTGACATAGATAAAACATTTGTTTTCTGAGATTCCTCACTAATTTTGTTAAGACAATTCTGAAAGCATAAACAGCTGTATTTTAGTGTATGCATGATTTTTTTCACATATATGAGCCACAGAGATAAAATTATAAGTTGTTTGACTGTAGTTCTATGTACTTCCTTCAGTATTATAAACACAATACCAGAAGAAAAAAAAAAAAACTCCTGCTGTGAACTTACCATTTTCTAGGGACATGAATAGATTTTTACATGAATATAGCTGTGATGATGCAAATTCATTTTGGCATTGTTATCAAACTGTCTTCTCAGGGTTGTGAAAACTCGAGATCTGTTCTTTACTTTTCAAGAAGTATAGTACGACTGATTATATTTCCCCAACCTTATGTTGCTCATACATCTAATAGACTATCTCTCTATATCAGAGTTCACATTGCATGGATATTCTCTTATGATCATACTACTCCTCTAATATTTTAGCTTAAAACCATTTTTCCTGTTAAATAAAATTAACATTTATCAGTTGTATAGTAAATATAAACCAATTCATTCTTAGAAATTTTGAGCTACAAAAAATGTGTAAAAGAAAAAATCATGTACGATCTTATGAAGTCTATTAGTTTATGTCCTTCTAGTCATTTATATGCATTTTAATGTGCAACAATTTCTTAACAAATTAATTATATATGAAAATGCTGTACATTGAATCTAATAAATACTTGCTACATATAAAAATCTATATGCAATACATTTTATGTATATTTTTATAATCTTCCTAACACCCTAGTATTGTTACAAAGATACCACAAAAGAAGTCAAGAGACACAAAAGGATAAATAAGTTTCCAATTTCTTCCTGCTATGAAATAATGAAGTAGAGATATAAAATAAATCAGTATAAATTCAGAACTGGCACTCTTGTTAAACTGACACCTGCATATACAGTGTTTATGTGTGTGTGTAAGTATATGAATGTTTGTCTGTATTAAATTTAATAAACACCTTCTAATTCAATGAAATGTAACTTCGCTTACTTGTAAGCAATCCTGAAGTACCATGAGATGGAACTGTGTCTTAGTCTATTTGGGCAGCTATAAAATGTGACAGATTATAAACAAAAGTATGTTATTTCCTATATTACTTAATAGCGAGAAGGTTAGGATCAGACACTGCCAGATTTGTTGCCTTGTGAATGTCCACTTTCTGGTTCTAGAGCTTTCTTGGTGTGTTCTTGCATAGTAGAAAACTGAAGACAGTTTTCTGGAACCTCTTTTATAAAGATACTAATCTTGTTCATGAGAACTCTGCCCTCGGGTACTAATCACCCCAAAGCCTCATCTGCTAATATCATCACACTGATGATTAGTTTTTTTTCTTTCATCAAATTTATTGATGTAAATTTGCAAACAAGCATCATATACATTAAAATAGGCAATGCATATTGATTAGTCATTGTGAAATGATTAGTACAATGCAACTAATGGACATATCCATCACTTTGCATTGTTACCCTGTGTGTGTATGTGCTTGTGTGTGTGTGGTGCTATAGACTACTTACATCTCCTTTCTTAGCAAATGTCAAGTATAAAATACATTATTATTAATTATAGTCAACATACTGAACACTGGGTCTTCTGAACTTATTCAACTTTCATCTGAAGATTTGTATGCTTTGACTAACATCTCATTTCACTGCTGTCTGACTCAAAGTGGCTTCTTTTTTATTGGAATCAGGATACAAAAGTTTCCCACTTTTTTAGGAGTGCACAGCATGGATGCATATTGATCAATTCAGTGGCAAAATGTACCAACGTAGTCTGTGGAGCAGGCCCCTAAGGAACTCAGTAGTACCCACTGTGTAACTAATACTGGAAACCCTTGCCTTCATTGTTCCTGCCTATCACTGGAAATTTTAGATATACTTGTCTCTCCAGCAATTTGTCCATGAAGTTAGTCTAAGGTTTTGGCTCCATCTTCCAATTCTTAACCCTTGAGCCTTCTCTGGGCTATACTATTTTCTTGATCACTCTCTAATTATTGATGATTGTCGGTAAATGAAAATTGGTATTTCATACTTCATTAATGTCATTTCCCTGGTGATTAGATTTTTAACACATTAATTTGGGGGGGCACCAACATTCAACCTTATCATTTTTCTTTATTTTTTGTTAATAAATGTTTGTAGGGCATAATGATTTCATTTATCATGAGGAGCTGATGCATGACATAGCACCTTTTAATTGTTTCTTCATTTATCACCTCTCACATTGCTCCCTGCTCCTTACATCTCCTGTCCCCTTCTCATTTTCAAAGCTTAATTTCCATTTTATCTCTTCAATTCTTTTTTCATCCCTGTCCTACCTGTTGCTTACCCCTCCCTGCATCTCCTGTTCTTCTTCCCATTTGAAAAAAAAAAACCTGTATTTTCATACTAATCATCTTACAGTTGCTTGCCTACACAGTTGTTCAAATACATTTCCTTATTTCTTTAAATGTCAATTGGCAGATATTTTTTTCAAATTTTAAAATTCTGCTTACCCTTTGATTAAATTGTCTAAATACTTTCCCTATTCTCAAACTTACTATAAAATTTCAAGAAAAGCTAAGCCACATATTTGACATTTTTTTTCTGAGAAAATCTTTTTTTCAAAATCTTATATCATTCCTCATAAGCTCTTTCATATAACAATAGGACACAAAAACAATTAAGCTGCCTCTTTTCAGCAGAGATCACCTGTATTCTAATTTCCAGTAAGCTGTTCCTTCCTTTTATCTGAGAAGTCATCAAAATGACTTCGTCTGCCCATGTCTGTACCATCTCTCTCTCGCTCTCCATATATATATATGTGTGTGTGTGTGTGTGTATAGAGAGATATGTGTGTGTGTATGTGTGTGTGTGTAATGCTTCTCTGAATTTCATTTACTATATTATTTTTCATGGAAATTTAAACCTATGAGTTTTCTGCTTAAAGTATTTCAGTAGCTCCCATCAACATTAATATATAGACTGAATGTCTTAACAGGTTCTGAAATATGCTTCTACTTTTATGACAGTTATTTTATGGCTTGCTCTTGAGTATATCTTACATTGCTGACATTCTTGCTCCCTGTGGTTTACTGTAGGCCTTTGATTAATTCTTTAAACACATAATAGCTCCACATACAAGAGTATGGAATACCTTTTTTCCTCCTTTCTTCAATATAGATAATTTATTCTTATCCTTTGGACCCCAACTTATATATCAGATTATCTGATGCTGCAGGCTATATCTTACTCCTCATTATGTGCTGCGGTCATACAGTGTAGCACATAAATTATGAATATCAAAATTCATTTTGAGGTGTGGTAATGTCAAATTTGTGCTATAGAATGTGTAATCCAGGATGTCAGTGATAGCATTTTTTTCTAATATTCGTATCCCAAAAACCTAAAACAGTATCTGGAACATTGTAAATTATAAATATCAATTGAATGAGTGAATTCGTGTGTACATGACTTTACCTAGTGATGATTTTAGAATATCTGAAAAAATGCAATAACTCACAAGAATTGTAACAGAGTTTGAGCCTGAACTTTTCCAAAAGACTTCAATGTCATGTGTTCTTTTTTCTGAAATTAAAGCCTGTGAGTGTTTTATAATTCTTCTTTCACACAAAATTTAGGAGGCTGGTGAAAACACATGTCTGAATAAAAATTACCCCCACTTCTACTATATGTGACCTGTAATTTTCCTTAAAGTACAATTTTAGAACTTTTCTATTATTTTCTATTGATTTTGAAACTGCTTCATTCACATTTGTCTTTGCTGCTCACTAGTCTCACCCATTCAACAGTAATTGCAATAAAGCCCTGTGGAAATTTGTCCAAGGTTTGATATCAAGTCCCTATTCTTAAATATGTATGCCCTATAAGAATTGATAGATGGTAGTTGGTAGAAAAGAAAAAAAAATCACATGTTGTATAATGCTAAAAGGTAGAGTAAAATCAGTGGTAAAACTTTCCTAAGATTTGTCACCACAGCTGTGTCAGGACAAGGCAAGACTGAAAGATTAAATAAGTTAATGAACAGCTCAGCCAGGCATGATGGTACATGCCTGTAATCCCAGCACTCAGGAAGCTGAGGCAGGAGGATCACTGCAAGTTTGAGGCCACCCTGGGGTACAAAGTAAGTTCAAAACCAGCCTGAACTACATAGTGAGATCCTGTCTCAAAAAGGAAAAACAACAACAACAACAAAAATAAAACTGAGCTCATTCTTGATTCATGGATCTCATTACTGACATAAACAGTGTAAGCAAGAGTAGGCAAAGGTTCCAGATCTGTCCATGTCCATCGTGCAGGACCACACCAAAACTAAAGGAATCATGGAAGATAAGACACCCTATCATTGAGAAGCCAATCCATGCTGCTATAAGCAATTTCATAACTTGAAACTCTATAATAAAGAAAATGAGGTAGCAAATATCATACCTCCTAAGAATCCAGGAGGCGATAAGAAACTGACTATTCACAGCCTCTTTGGGGAGATCGGAAGAAAACAGTCAGAAATGTTCCAGCACTAAATCATTATTAGCCTCCATCCTCTCATGTTCTGGGAAAAACATGGGTCTTTCTGTAGTAATTTGTGTTACCTGTAGTTAAACCCTGCATATGTGGCGTATGGGGAATCACACATGGTCGCCTAGGTGCTATGGCATAGTCATTTTCTTACAAATTGGTAAATGTAATCCTCTCTAAAACCATAGACTTTTTGCCATTGTACTATATTTTATACTATAAAATTTAAAAATTAGGAGAAAAAGATATGTGTTGACAATTTCTTCTTTTAATTGATGATTTCTCACAAGTAACAACCTTATTAGTACTTATCTGCTATTATTTGAATTTGAACTTCAAACTTTATTTCAGTTGTGTCTTTAGGTATTTTTTGAATTCTATTATTTACATTTTTTCTACTGTGACCAATATCAAGTGATATGACTCAGAATTTGCCTTAACAGTTGCAAAACATTAATTATGAATTTCATACAAAATATATATAGAAATCCCTGTGATTCCCTACAAGAAAATGCAGTATTTGTTAAAATACACACATGACTAAGAGTTTGCTTTAGATTTTACAGACTGGACTATAACTTCAACATTTTTTTTTTTTTTTTTTTTTTTTTTTTTGCGGCACTGGGGATTGAACTCACAGCCTTGCGCCTGCCAGGGCAGGCGCTTAAGCCACTGAGCCAAACTCCCAGCCCTGGTTTTTTGAGGCAGGGTCGCACTATGTAGCTCAGGTCGGCCTTGCGCCGCGTTGTAGCCCAAGCCGGCCTCGAACTCACAACGCTCCGCCT